>QNGE01005589.1:14028-41437 GCA_008508345.1 Paragonimus westermani
TGCGACGATTGCAATCGGTTGCGAGTGATGCTCAGTTTATATTCAAATGTGAGGGCTTTTCAATTTGAGATTAGCCAAATCCCCGACTACTCATCAGTATCAGCTTGTTAAAGTTTTAGGTTCTACCTCGTCAAATTTGATGGTTGTCACATTTTGTCTGGGATATTGCCCTCTCTCAGGCAAAAAATGGTGCCTGCAGGGAATTGATAACAGCTTCCATTGAACCGTTTCTACTGCTCACGAAATCTTCGATGCAAACTGGGTTATTTCGTTCCTTGCCTTGATGGGTACATCTGGGGTAGGCTTTAAGCGTTGTGGTCCTTGTTAATAGTCACAAACTTGTTCAGTCAGATTTAGGTCTTGTGTTTCGGAGTTAACATTGGTACACAACATCATCGTTTGATATGCTTTCCGACTCCGTGAATTTTTTAATCATGGTTTTGAGCGATTCTGCACACGCACTTAGTTGAAGCCTATGTATACGTTCTCAATTTAGCTAATTACACTAGCACCAATCCCCTTTACTTATAACGGCTTGAACTAACGTCATATTCATTTGTTCACCATGATTCGGAATATCTTCCAGATTTAGCACTCCAGTATTTTGAATTGTCCACTCAAAACATGCCATCAGCTCATCCGTTCTCGCTGCCGCTCCACTTAGTGCACTTTTGGTTGGTTACAAACGCGCATCTTTGGTGTGATACCATCTCACGGAGGTGGAGGGTTCACTGCTAGACAGTGAGACTACGTAGCACACACACACATGATCGACAAACTGTGAGTCATCACTGGGGGCAAAATGACAATGTATATGCCCGTTGTCACTAAATGGCATAATCTGACTGCAGAAAGCTGTAAGCTACCCACACCATAGGGCGATGTTTTATCGGGCAGTGTGTCCATCAACACATTAGGTATTTCATTGATGTGCAATCGGAAAGTGGATTGAGTCTAAGAGCGCAGGTTATACCAACGTTGAATGCCTATACGATTGAATGTGCAAGTTCTGCCAATTTTCCCATGGTTTAACGGTCGACTCGCGATGTTGATTGTTTTTATGTTGCCGTTGTTTGTCTTTGAACAGTTCTTTTCATGTATGTCTGTTCAGTCTTATCCTTATACCATCTTTCTAGTCCAAGTGAAATAGAGACGTTATCAAATATCACGCTTGTTAACAAACACTCACGCACTTATCGGCAACCTGCGTACTAACCGAACAGTAGTGTTTGGTATTGCTCAGTTCATCTTCCCTAGGTGAAATGGGGATGTAAGGTCGACAAGTAACCGTTTAGTGACATAATGTTGAATTGGTGTATGTAAGCACTTGTCTTTCATATTGTGTACAATTCACCGGCATTGCTTTGTTGAACTCTCGTCCAACTAGAGGTCGCAGCAGTCTTATTGATCCGCTTAAAAATTCCCAACATAGTCATGAGAACTGCAGTGTAGCGAATGAGCTCGTTTTCGGTGATTCATCATCAGACCAAATACATCACAATTTATTCCACAATTGTACAAGGAATTCATCACGGGATGGTTAATGAGGTCAGTTAAATCAGTGTCAAACTGTAACCAAGTCCCTAATTGAACAATACGTTTTGACAGGCTAGCAGAGTGGGAGGTTCACCACGACTGTTCCAAAATCCGGATAATACGTTTCTGGATGGATAGAGGTGGGTTACACAGGCGATTTCCAGTGGCTGGGTGAGTTTGTAGATTAGGCTAAATGTGTCCGTCACAGTAACACCGGGTGTGATAATGTGGCGTTAGTGATTCACTTCAGTATCCCACTGCTGAGGCAAGCTGGGTGGTAGTCACTGATAGACGTCTGGTCATGCGACTAACATAACTGGTTTCACAGGAACGAGTGAATAAGTGTACACAGAACGAGGTTACAGAAACAGATACCTTATCTTTTGGACGTGGACACAGAGGCGGATTAGAAATAAAGTCGACATAAATTAGCCACTCATATTGTTGTGTTAACTGCACTTGAGAGCTTGCGCGTGATGGGTTCGGTTAGCGTATGGCCCTTGAGGAATAATCCTTCAACGAGTCCCTTATACTGTTGTAATATAAGTCGTGATGTATTTAGTTGATCGCAGTTGTCACATTCCTATAGACTTTCTAGTTAGCTGTTTTCGAAAATGAACACTAAACTCGAGTTTCGCTCTCATTAGTGCTCGTCGTCATTAATCAAAATATCACTTAAATTAATGGTTTCTGTTATTTCAACTTAGAGAGAAGTCCTAGTCGAGGGGTAATTGATCGGAGTTAACAGGGTGGTTGCTATGCTTGTTCTTGAGGTGATCGAGCGCTTTAAGCATTACTCGCAAGCAATTGTGGCTGAGTGTTCACGTATGATAATTCGGTCGTGCCTAATGTGAGGTCACTGGTGCAGTTATGAACGCGCTTGCCTCATGAGAGCGTGACCGGAGTTTCAGTCCCGGTCGTAGCAAGGATATGCACTACCGACGAGCTCTAATGAGAGCGAAACTCAAGCCCTTTTTTATTCATTTAAAGGAAAGAGTGTCACACAACGTTGCTACTCCCGATCCTCCGTCTTTCTTTGAGTACTAAGTTAATTCATTTCACCCGCGAAAAGCCATAAAATGGAAGATCCAATGTGCTGTAATCATGGAGCAAATGCTTCTCTCTGATCTTTCGTTGGATCATGATCTCATTCAGTGGCTAATGAATAACGGTTGCTTACCAGCAAGCGATCTTCAGAAGTGGAACTGATTGGAATTTCCAGGATTTTCTGGTCTACACAAGATTTCACTTGCAGCGGTATACGCTATGTGTGCTCAGCAACTGTTGAACACGGCTGCCGGAGTCTGAGGTGAGCAAATCCCAGTCGGAAGTTTCAAATATGAAGTCAGACTAGGTGGAATGCACCAAAAACTCAGTGCCTTCCCACATACGCCAATTGGACGTCAGCAAACCAATCAGATTGCTAGGAACGTTTCTAAAAGGTACCGGACCTTCCATCCTTCCTATGAAGCCGTTTTATTCCATGAATACAACACGATTTTACAATAATTCCTGAAACAGCGAATAAATTCGCTCTTTTCATCTTGTCGTTTTTGTGTCTTTAGTCAGGAATTTCGAGGACTGGTGATCGGAGTGTTTTGACAGTAAGCATTTCGTCGCGAGCAATTGATGTCCCTATAGTTTTGCTGATACAACAGTTGCTGACATAGAATGCACGATATCTCTTACATTCGAACAAATCCAGGTGTTCCTTCTGCAGTTGGTGCAGTTTCGGATGAAATTGTTAGAAACGCTGATGTGGTGACCCAGTCTTCAGTATCTTGTTTCTAACGTTGACGAACAATCATACAGGTTTATGGACTTCATTGGGAGTTCGGCTACTGAGCTTGTTCATTTTGATCAGACCTCGGATCTGTATTTCGTTTAATTGTTCTGAAGATACAAAGATAACCTTCGGATCGAATTAGTAAACCTGGATGACACTCGATGAGTTAGACTGCTTTTTTGCAAACTTGGACCAGAAGAACGCGAACGATATGCCAAATTCATATTACCCAAAAATCCTGGTTGTTTTACTTTCGAGGAGACCATCAAGTGCTTCAGGCAGATCTTTAGCAAACAGTCATCACTGCTCACTTCTTGATACCAGTGTTTCAAGTTGGTCAAGAACAAAGTCGTTGACTTCGTAACGTGCATCAGAATCGTCAATCTCAAATGCGACCGATTCCAAATTCGCTGAGTATCAGACGACCGGTTCAAGTGCCTGTCTGTGGTTTCCATCCCTCTGCTGCGGCTAGTGCACTGAGCCGACTTCTGAACATCATAGGTCCTGATCTTGACATGAACCTTCAGGCGGTCACCACTGGGTGTCAGGTTGCTCAACCTTAAGTATATCGTTAACATGATTGAACATTCTTAGAAACGACCATCGGCATATGTGATGAAGATTATGCAGCCAGAAACATCCAGTTCCGCAGAATCGCCCTAGTTCAACTGATCACCTTCGAAACCTCCTATCCATTGGTAACAGTCGGGTGACTGGCATTTTGTGCGACTATGTCCTTTCAAAAAGCATGTATGCTAAAAGTGCAACAATCGGGGCATGAAGATCATTATCGCACAATCAATTTACGGACCCTCAATTATTGGTCGAAGTTCGTCCATCGCCCAGCCTGGGAGCATGCTGCAACTTTGAACACAATCTCTGTAACAATCATGGTAGATTTTGCTGAACGAATGAAATGCGTCAGTGTCCACCAACGAGTTTCCAATTGGTAAGATTTCCGCACCAAATTTAGTACGAATGAAGTCAAACAGTTTGGGCGTCGTGTTTAACATGTTATTGATAAACGGATTGAGTTTTCAATTTGTCGTCAACTGGACACTGTTTCCGACATCATTTTCATTCCGAAATACACCTGGAGAGCTATTGGGTGACGAACAATTCGTCGAACTTCCCACACAGCGCTGGACGCATCGGGCTGCGTCATGAAACTCAGAGGTGAAATAATGTGTGTTGTTTCCCTCGTTAGCGTGCGATATTAAGGAACGTACTACCTCGCAGATCGTCCAGACCTCGATCTACCTGACCTAGATCGGACAGGTCATGTGCAACTTCTATCGATCCCACCGAACAGTTCCAAGATGCCCTAGGATGCTGCGCGAAAACATAAACGAGCCTGGGTTTACGTCTAAACTTCTGGTCATTTTCCGCCTAAAGCGCCCAGGTTCGTATGCTACACTACCCACTGTGGCCAGGGAGTTGAATGGGTTACAGCAATCGGGAGTGCTTCAGCCAGTCAACTATTCGGCGTGGGCTGCGCCCGTTGTGGTGGTCAGGAGACCGACCGATATGATATATGTGTGCGCTGATTCCTCCACAGGTTTCGATGACAACTTGGCTACCCATCAGTATCCGTTGCCTCTCTTTGAGGGTCTGTTTTTGAGGAACTAAATGGCAACGCACGTTTTGGCGAGCTAAATCTCGCCGACGCGTTTCTGTAAGTGGAGGTTGCCGAGGATTCCAATGAGTTTTTGACAATCCGCACCCGTCCAAGGTTGTTCCAGTGCAGCCGGTTATCATTTGGGTTGAAGACTGCTCTAGCGATTTTCCAGCAGATTATGAACACGATGCTCACTGGCATACCAGGGACAATTTCATACCTGGATGACATCATCGTGATGAGGTGGGACTTTAACAAACTCTCGACCAATCTGGATAAAGTCCCAGATCGCATCCAGGACTATCGCTTCCGGCGTCCTTCAGAACAAATGCACATCTTTCATGCGCTTCAACAAGTACCTTGGATTCATCATTGACAAGAACAGCTGCTGCCCAGACCCTAGTAACATAAATGCCACCAACAAACTACCACTTCCGAACGACTTTTCCTCATTGCGCTTATTTCTTGGCGTTGTGTAGCACTACAGTGCATTCTTGCCTGTAATACATCGTGTGCGAGTACCTTTGGATAAACTCTTGACAAAAGAACAACTCTGGTCTTTATCTCCAGAGTACAAACGGACCTTGGAGAAAATTAAGCTAATGCTCTGATCGAACATGTTGCTGACGCATAACATCCTGGAGCTCTATGTAAATGTCACAGCTGACGCATCAGACCATAGGACTAGCGCGGTGATTTCCCATGTAATTTCAGTTGGATTACAGAATGCGATTGTGTGTGAAGTTCGATCTTTGACCTTGACCGAAATAAGCCATGGTCAGACTGAGAAGGAAGCTCTTATTGTGTTTGTCATCAAGAAGTTCCGGAAAGAAGGACGTTGCCTAACCCTGCTAACAGCTCATAAACACCAACTGGCTGTAGTTGGCCCGAGTAGGGGCATCTCTGTGTACACAGCATGTCGATTACAACGTTGAGCCACCACGTTTCTGAACTATATTTTTGAAATCAAGTACTTGTCTACAGTGTCCATCGGGAAAGCCGACGTGCTGTTATGTCCCATTGGAACACAGTCCCGCGAACCCGATAACGCTGTTGTTGCATGCATCCACGTCAAACCAAAAATCAACTTCGTCTTTTCGGAAGGCATCCGCTCTCTCCTCGTGACTTTTACAACGAGCGGACGAGACCTCTTTTCAGATTGTCATTGAATATCGTCGCCTATGTCAACGTCAACTTCAAAACATTCAATGGCAGCTGGAGATGTCCCAAAAGTTTTCGCTGGCTTTATGCTAAACGAACGTGCACGGCTGATGTGCACATGTATAGACCAACCACTTGGTTGGTCTGCACGGAATGACGGGAAACGCACACGAAAAGTACAGAGACTAAATTAAGCTAACTCGTCTGCACTGTAATGTCTGGCTGCTCGGGACGCAGGCTAAAACCACCCCATTTATGCTTACTAGATTGATCCGCATATGGTGAGCAGTGAGCACGCAGATGTGTCTATGCGACAGATACAGACACGGGATGTATATATTCCAAGTGCCAACACACATGACATACCGGCCGCCTATCTGTCGGCGCACCAGTAATCCATTTAGATGAACGTAGGCTTTGATTGTCGCCATAATGATTGGGCAAGTCAGGTACACACACACACACTCTCGAACGGATCACCAATTATACTGACACCCGATACACATAGTTGTTCTTCCCTCGTGTGCATGTCTTATAGCTCACCTGCATGCTCAGTGCTCATGGTATGCAGTGAGCCCTAAGAGCCTCGAACTGTTAACCCGTGTTTCGATCAGCTTGATATCTGGACATAGAGGAGTCCGCTTCAGTAATCGTTCTGAGCATTGGGCCGTACACGTAGATACTAGTGCTCGGACTGCCGTTGGTTGTGTTAGAAATCCACGAAGCGAACCAAGCAAATACAATGGGAATATTTGGGATATTGGTACATAGCTGACTGCAACCATCGTGTACGTATTCTCCTGCCATGTACAAACCAACCTACTCACTGCACGTCAGCCGTGCAAGCTGGCTAATCATTGTGCGGCACTCGGTAGTCAGCAAAACTCCTTGATACACCTCCAGTCGAAATTGATGTCGAGACGCTTGAAAACGATGTTGGTTCATCTCGAGGCGTAAGAGGTGTAGAACGTTGCAGTCTTGGGAATTATTCACGGCGATCTAATTGGGGTGATAACGCATTAGTCATCAGTAATCACTAGTTTAATAGGGTCATGAGCTCATTTCATGTGTGGTCGTAGGATCCAATGACGAGATCGTTCCAGCCGTTATCAGTTGGTCTGTTGATACCACCGGTAGTACATGCAAGCTATCATTTCTGTGAGTTGTATGCTTGTCCACATTTCCCATCCTTTAAATCAGGTCATAATCGTAGGCATTCACTTGGATGAACGGTTTTTGCACACCAAAATTATGCCATTGTGTTACCTCAGCTAAACATCTGTTTTCTTTGTATAGACAAGAGCAATCGTGACTGTAGTTTGGAATAAGAATTGTTCACCCCGGAAGCAATATAGTGTCTCATTGTATCTCTAAAGCCCTTCCCAAGGTAAACATAACGTCTGCCATGGGTTTTTTCCTTCTTGCTTCATGTACAGGTATTAACATACCTTTCAATATCAAAACAGTTCACATGTTATTGGCCATGTTCGATCGGGACTTCAGCGGTCGCATTGAGTTCCACGAATTCTCCGATTTGTACAATTACATCACCCAATGGAAGCAGTGCTTTGAGCGCTTTGATACTGATCGGTCAGGCACGATAGACTCCCGGGAGTTACACACAGCCCTGGCAACCTTTGGTTATCGACTGAGTCCCTCATTTATCAACCGAATGATAAGCCGATTTGATCGAACTCATCGCGGAGTAATCGCTTTCGACGATTTCATCCAGGCATTGGTTTGTTTACAGGTGAGTTTCTTGATGTTCTTTTTTTTACGTTTCTTCGGTTCGTGGGCAAATTGTACAGCTATGGTTGCAAATCTTCGGATAACACTCTTTCTCTTGGGAAGAGTTTGTGATAGCTCTCGCGCTGAAGCTCCATCCGCTGTGTGAAGCTAGACTCTGCACACCTGATGGTTCTGCGGATCGAAATTGTTTCCTTCTTTGATATTAAGAACGTTAGTTTGAAACTTCTACCCGATAACATATACTTATTTGCACCGACCACTGTCAACAACAAACTGATCTACAACAACGGGCAATGCAGTTGGTGAGTATTCACGTTTTTATTCATAAGTATATGCTAAAAAGCGGTGTGAGGAAATCCCTGTTCTCAGTTTTATAGTGCTAAGTAGGTTGCCCCGAAGAAATTCAGCCCCAGTCTAGCACAATCAAGCTGTGGTATTTGCGCTTTGACTACCTGATTTAGGGTGCACTATAATCCGTATTAAATCCTCCTTGGTATAACTATCACCCTGATGGTGCACAATTCTGTGAACTGTGCATTCCATCCATCGCTAATGGACCCACTACATAGACCTTCGTGGAACTATGAACACCCCAAAGAAAAGCGTTCAATGCCAGGCAGCCTACGAAGAATAGATCACCCACACACAAGGAGGGCACACTTCTTTTGCTCATCGTTGCCGCGCACACACTGTGGACTGATCAGTTAGCTGATCGCGCGTGTTATTGCGGTGTGCAGTGACTAAAGCGCACCACAATATTATGTTTGACCAGTTAGGTCGTGCATACATGCCTGTCTATAAGCCCTAACTAATGAGTTCATTCGATTAGTTACAAACGGGATTGTTCAACGGTGCGCATTTAGTTACTTATCGATGTGTGTAGTCACAAAGAGCTCAGGTAATCGACATTTTCTGCTGAAGTTGGCGATAGAGTGAGCCAAAACCAATTCACAATCATTTATTGCGTCGATGGAGAACACGTTTACACCTTGATTCGCAATAAACAAGATACTCCACGTACTGAGTTAGAGTATGTTAACACCTCTCGAGAACTATTGCAAGCAACCGTCGAAACTCGTACCGTTGACAATGCCATTTGACAGTGATTTAAGTGTAGTGGATTCTCAAACTTCCTTTCCCTTCACCCAGTACTTCAAAATAGGGTGCTGTAGGGATGCGGATAAAATATTGAAGGCGTTAGGCGGGCAGCCGCATCAGCAGAACTATAAACTTACTATTTGTGAAGAAGGTTAAGCGATAAAGTTGTTGAAACCAAAAGTATAAGTGTAACTAAATGAATGTCATGTACAACCGAGTTTCTTGTTGATGCGTATGCTGCCGGGATGTCTTTGAGGTAGATAAAACCGGCCTTAATTTTCTTGTGCTCTCTGACCAAACGAGATCACGAGAGCGGAGAGTGTACTCCAACAGCACCAATTACTTGGAATTGTGAGGTGACGCTACTACCGAAGTTCAACTACACATGAACGTGCGCCAACGCCAAAGTAAATGCTATTTTTCTGCGCTCGAATCTTTTTTTGTCATTTTGGTGATCAACTTCACGTCGTAGCCTCTTTAGTCGTACTACCTCCACGTGATCATTTTCATAGCGTAGCTGTAAAATCACGAGATCGTACAACTTTTATTGCAGTCCGTATCGCTTCCTATGATTGTATAGGCCCACATGATTTGGCAACCCACGTGACTCAGTAAACCACGTGGTTTCTGACACTTGTCATATTCAGTCTACAAAGTAGGTGTGTTTGTTTACGCTTAAATTTTGGGGTGCGTTCTGCAAACAAAACGCCAGCTCATGGAGATTAAATGAAGTAAATTTTACAGGTGTAGACACGCTAGTGATAACGATGTGGACGATCGTTATGCTGAGAAGTGTACAACTATTCACCTCAGAAACTCCGTCTGATGCCTTACTTTCGCCTACAGCTCCGTCGTTTGTTTGTACCTTGATGTTCCATGATTGAACGCAGACTTAACCATTCTTAGCAATTAGGTCCCTTCTCCCCTCTTCTGTTTTTCCCCCCCTATATAAAGGGTTTGCTCTTTTATTCATGATCATGTGGCAGTTAAACATTAATAAGAACCACTGATGTGTTGCCGTCTATGATGATGGTGATGATTTGTCATTTCGTGAATTTGGACTACTACTTTACGATGTTGCTCTCAAAAGGAAAATTAAAAGATATTCTCGAACTAGCACTGTGTTGCATCACTACTTTTGTCTCACATGTGAGCTTTCCTTTTCGCTTTCGTACCATAAATAATACTGTTTACCTAAGTTTTCGGCACACTTCTGTTGCATACAACAAGTAGTTGCTCCACAGGCTATTCGATAATTCTTGTATCGGTACGTTAGCTGTGACCTCGTAACCACACCAACCCCACGCATGGTTTCGTTTTCAGAGTGCCCTGTTGTTCTGGTGCTTTACGAATCACGTACGCCATATGGTGTCGCCTCTCCTCATGATCCAGTCAGTCACCCATTCTGCATAATGGCAACAGTAGGTTTCACTTGTTAGGACAGTACCGTTCATCAAACACCTCCCTGGGACGTGTGTGAGTATTTCGTTGTATTGCACCGGGGGAGCAATCAGCTTCATTCGATGCTCCTCCAAGGTCACACGCTCGTCTGAGTTGTCTGCCTCTGGATTTGAAAGTCGTCTATGTTTACAACCGTCCGGGCAATCTACTAGCCAAACACAGTAGTGTGGTATCTTCCAGCGCGCTGTTTCTCTTAGCAGTGGAGCAACACCTGCACACGTGGACTCACGACCTTTGAGTGGTGTTCGTTCCAAGGAATGTTTTCATCATCTGTCTGAAAATCGATAAACATGAAGTGTTTGTTGCAGTCAGGGCGCAGTGAACTCATGACAGGAAGCTGACAAGTATATCTCAGTTGTGTTGGAGTGCCCGATCGATAATTTGAGGAATTTCAAAACCACGTTGTTGCGAGTATTGCACGACCGTTTCGTCCTTCGGGGCACTATTTCTCTCTCATTTCTTTTCATTCTACGTTTCTGTTTGCACCGTTTGGCAAGCACATTTTGTATGGGTGCCCTGAGAAGCTCGCCACTTAAGACAACATCAGTTTGCTGTTTTCTACAGTATTTTCTATTGGTCCTCACATCAAAATCTTATTTCCCAATTTCGCAATGTTAAGATACACCGTTTTTTCTGCTTAAGGGTTATCGATTTTGTCGCTAGTTCTCCCAGCTTTAATGTAAATGGAGATCAACTATCCCGTCATTGCTGTGCACAGTATTTATAGAGTGAATCACTTGCGTTCTTTTTCACATTAGGACTTGACGTTTTATATAAATTTATTCTGGTCTTTCGCTTCCTTAACCGTTGGTCGTACTTTAGGTGAGACTCAATTGCGAAAAATCTGCACTTCGGCCGGATTCGAATCAGTGACAGAAAAAAATGTCCAAACTCGGCAAATACTCAATCAACTGAGCTACGAGGCCACACCGGAAGCTCAGAAATTTCATATTTGTACTTAATTACCCACGCAGCCAACTGTGTCACATGGAATCCACCAAACGATCCAGCCGATTGACTGCCCAAACAGGATATCTCGATCAGTTCACGCTGAAATGCACTAACGCCATTTAGTATTGGAAACATTCATCGATGTCAATGATCTTTCTGTCTGTTGTCATTGTGTGTAATGATCGTTTTAGCATTGGTACAGGTCTACAGATTCTTGAGCCAAACTCATCCAACGAAAACAATCGACTGAGGTTTTTCTCCTGTTAGAGCTCGTTAGGTGAACATATCCTTGCCACAATTGCGGTCTGACCTTTAGTCACATTCTCACGCGACAGCCACATTGATCACTGTACCATTGATCTCGTATTTGCCAAAGCCGAATCCACGTATGATCGAAGCGATCGTGGTCCCTTTCTTTCGCTTGTATTGTCACGCCGAATTTTGTCGGTCTTCGGGTATCGGGCATCTGTGCAATCCATTGTCCTGATTTGTTCCCCCTCAGTTTACGGTGATATCGTGTCTTGTTTGATTGGTTAGAGTATCGCACTTCATCCTGATCACAGCAACCGATCGCAAGATGCAAGATATCATCGATTGTTTCACGTCGTCTTGCAGTTACATCTTGGTGAGAATCTACATGTGATATGTGCAACCAGGGGCGCGCCGGTCATGAGATAATTGACCATATTGAAAACCCGGTAGGTGGTATGGTTACATGTACTGATGCTTAATTGCATTCGAAAAGGAATCCGATAGAAATCAGATGGACATTAATACAACCTTCGATTTTGTCAAGAGGACTGTTCTCTAAAAGTTTCTTGTTGAGCAGTAAGGTGTCTGACAAATTTGTCTGTTCGGTAGGCACTATACATTTGTAAATCTGAGCATGCAATTGTGGCAGTCTGTCGCCACCCTCCGCCATTTCCAATGGAGTACGGCAAGACTTTCTGAAGAATCTGTGTGGTACGCCATCGACTGTTCCACACACGATGTGTGCGTGTCTGTCGATCTATCGACAACCATTTGGATTGGCCATCTTATCAGCCGTGAGAACCAATCGCACACACGTTTCTTGTTCACTCACTGCACACCGCCTTACGTTAGATTGACTGCTCTGTTGTTCCTTATGTTGTTGTTGTTACTCTTGTTTTGTCATTCAATTATTTATCCTATTAAGCGGTAAATGTAACACTGTCCCATTTACCTCTTTTTAATTTAAAAAAAAACGACGGTATTCTGCAGAAATCTCGGACTAACCCGAGATTAGCCTCTCGTGGCGGTGTTAAATTTCTCTCAGGAAACTACCACACGCCTTAACTGTCCCAGTGATATCGCACTGCTTGATGATAACTCACAGGCGGTCGCAAATATAGCGACCTGCTTGGCAATGAAGGTTTCATAGTCCATGCTCGAACTCATTTTGATGGTATCAGTCTGAATGTAATTGGAAACTGTCTAGTCTGGTGGTTGTAGGCTACTCAGGGGTGCTACTGAGTAGTGTGACACAGATAGGAAGAGCGATTCTCTAGTTGAACTTAATTCAGTGGTTAAATGCCAGAAACTGGGGGGGGGCGATAGTATGGACCTTACATATTCTTTTCCCAGGGCACTTTAACATGACAACTAGCTCTACGCTTTTTGTTCCGATACACAGCTATATCATGTGCGCAAAATAGCATTCACTACGGTTGTGGTGCATCTTGAAACCATTCACGCAGTGTCTATCAACAATCAGTTTCTTAGGCCAACTGGCTTTTACGATCACGGCCGGCTGCACTGGTGGAGAAATCTTACTGATCACTGAAGCACGGTTGGCTTTTGCTGACCTCAGGCACCTCTGACACCGGCGCGACGTTTGTCTTTTACCAGCATGCAAATTGTACAAGGTGATTGTGCACGTACTACTGTCCTGTGACTGTAGTTCCTGACCTCTGTCACTCATGTTCTGTGGCAGTCTGTTTATGACATTCGTTTTCTGCATAACAGTACCCATGGGTGGCGGTGACGCAAATCATGCAATACTGACATATAGCCACGCATGTTTGGAACAGTTAGCTTCCTTTTACGCGATGATTTTACGTGGTTGGTTCAGGTCACTCGGATAGGTACTGCTCAAGCTTTATCAATTACTACCTTAATGCACTTTGTCTGGACTCTGCGGATGCGACCAGAGAGAAACAGCACCCTCGGCTGCTCAGCGTAGGGATATGAAGAAATTGGTATTACGTTTGATCTCGTTAGCTTTTCCTGACTTCCCTTTTGAGTGTCCTTCATTAGTGACAGTGAGGGTTCGGGTCGCCAGCTGTGGCAAATGATGGATTTGTTGTCATGCCTCTTGTTGTACCCTTATTCCTTTCCGAAAGAAAAATGTATAAAATCATTAATAAATTACAAGTAAAATTTCGAATTCGCGTGACGTTTTGAACCGACGAAAAATTCTCTCTTCCTCACTTTTACCTTTGCTATCCAATTGTGCCACACAGGTTGCCTCTCACCTGGTTTTCATTTTCTTTTTGTCCGTTTCTTCTCACTCTCCCATTATGTTTCTGTTAACAGCAACTGACCAAGGCGTTTCGTCCCTACGATGTCCAGGGTATTGGTTATGCGACGATGAATTTCGAACAGTTTCTCGCGGCCGCGTTCACTGCCATTTGATTACTATCGTCCAATGAATCATTGAAGTTTGTTGTTTTTCAAGTCAAACTTGACACTCCAACCATGTCCTCATCAGAGCTTCCTTCCGTTTTCGTGTCTTCCAAAATACCATGAGGTCTCAGACTCTAACATGTATCACACAACGACAGAATGGGCAGCTCACCTGGTCTATCAGATTACCATTTGTTTACGTGCTCTTTACGTCATCCAGGACTCCAAGTTTTTCTTCTTTCTGATCAGCATTCATTTTGCGTGCGTTTTGCTATTCATAAAGATTAAGCGCGTTTTAGTGAATAGGTTTACTTTTTTGTTTTCTCGAAAACATAGTGATGACGATCAAAGTTTCTCAGTTGACTGATTGGTTAACACTGGAACAATTTTTTATACGAACCTCACTTTCTTTTGTTGTGAGTAGCGTAACTTGCGCGTCGTTTTTTTCAGTGAATGTTTTTTCGTTGTATTGTGGTCGTGTTTTGTGGTGGTCGATACAATCAACCAGGCACAGACAAACATGTCTTCAATGCCAGTGAAATTAGATCAAACGGATACGCTCTCAGCTACTTCTGTTTCCAGGACATTCAGAGATATGTCAGTTCGGCTGCCATTAACGTCTAATTGTAGGCCGGTTGTTCAGTCATGTGGACTGTTTGGCTGCTGTTATTTCTGTTGTCTGTCTTACAAGACCACTCGTAAAGGACCGTTTTATGAGGACCAACACTACGGAGTTGGATGTCTTGCTTATGGACAGTTCATTCACATCTGACTTACTGCTGTAACGGAATTAATACCATCAGTTTGTTACGGACATTTGCGTAAACAACAAACTTGATAAATGGAGTCAGAACGGATGAGTATATGACTTAATAAAAACAGGATTATAAACTGTGCATGATGAACTATCAGGAGACAGACACTCTGGGTTGTTCTAGAAGGTCATTGTTGTCGAGGGCCATGTGGAGATTGGAGAGCTTGCAGATCCAAATTTTTAAAGTCACGGCCGTAAAATTGAAGACTAGCAACTTTAAAACACAGTCGAGTTTTGGGGGGAGGAACAAGATGAAACTATAACGGAGATGATAACTTCATACCTATCTGCTTTTGTACGTATTAGACCGCTTTCGTTTGGCTTATAACGACAACTTCAGCAGACTTCAGACCTTGTTTTGTTCTTGGGTGATAGATGGATGGCACGAAACGTGCTAAAACCACTGACTCTGCGAAGCCCGTCCAATGGGTGCCTCATGGTTACAATTCGAACATTGTCAGACCCAGGTGTACATGGTTGATGCGTATCTCTAGTTGTCTTGTACAGTCGATGTGTTCGTGTCCGAAAATGCAGCGAAGGCTATATACCACATTCGGTTGACGACCAATGCTGTACTTGCGTAGCTCCCTCAATCAGCACGACTTTTGCAGTGCTGCGGGTACAGGCTTCGAGATCAATGTTTTTCCTAAGTATGGTTACTGTAACAGGTCTTATATCCTTGGGGGCATTTGTCGGTAAACCACAGTGCCTTACCGTCTTCTGTCAGTGTGTCTTGTCGCGGTTGTTTTCCTCTTCGGGTTTACCAGCTGTAACAGTTGAGGGTGTCAATCACATAGAATGTTCAACGGTTGTTTTCACGGTGCTGGGCGTACGTCAATTTGCTTTTTTAACAAACAATCCCTGTCTACAGTCCGGCAAGCGAAATTGGGCTGCATGTCAGCGGTTTTCCGTTTGTTCTGTTTCGGGATCAGCAGGTTACTGTCAGTCTGAGTGGTTTACTTCGTTCGAAAATACCCATTGAAGTCATGAGAAAAACAACGCGGCGAACAAGATTCGTTTACTGTTTTGATCATCAGGCTATTTACAGCGTCTTAAATATGAGAACAGTAATTAGGGTAAATAAGAAAATCAGCGTTGTTGTGGCCAAATGGCTGGCCGGTTTGCTCGAACTCATTAGGTTGGACCTAGCAAACCACAGTATCTGGGACATGTTTCAGTTCGTCGACATACTCCAACACGTAGACCTTAACAATCATAGAATTTCCTCGTTCCGTGTCACCTCGCCATTTGCGAACGTCCCTCTACCGTAGACTATCGATTATTTGTGCGATTACGTCGAACGCAACAGTGCACAGATGGACATCCCAGAGGATGAAGGAAGAGAACTGCTGATACCTTGTACTAGTAATGTTCAGTTTCTGTTTACCAAAGCAATCCACCGACAGAGAGTTGGACTGGCAATATGCCCTGTTTTGGGTGCTCTATTAGCTGACGTTTTCATGAGCGTATTAAAGGCTAACCAATTTAGCGTAATCATTGGAATGTTTACCCATAAGAACCACTGCGTTGATAGTATATTTTGCTTCGTCAATGCGGATTCTCACATTAACATCATTTTGGCAGCTTTTAACTCAGCCCATAACAGTACCGAGTTCACCAAGGAGTCAGACAACGATAGTCAAAAATTTTTTGGGATATTAGCAAATTAGGAAAAGATAGTTCAATACAACGGAAAGTGACAGTTCCGTCCCGCTAAATCAAAAACGAAACCCACGATTTCTGAGGATTATCCAATACATTTTAATCAGAAGGTGGTCCAAGCTACAGAAATGAAATCTAAGTCTCTTGTGAAGAGGAAATTTCAATTTATCAGTCTCCCTTGCAAGGGAACTCTATGGCTGAATGGATCGCAAGGAAGCTCAAAGTCAATTAAAACAACTTGCTTTGTCGCTTGACTGTTTGTCAGTTTCCGTTCCTCACTCGTCGAGTCAGTTCAAAGACGAACTATCATGTTCTACTGTAGTGAGGACGGGCAGTCGCACTGTACTACTTACGCCATCACTGTTCAGTAGTGAGACAGCATGGATCGAAATGGCCGTGGGAGAAATACGGTAAGGATCATTGGAGGGCAAAATCGCATGGAATGGCTTTTGCTACATTGTCATCCATAGTGACTGGGACGTCCTGAGGCCAGTGTCGTGTGCAAATGAGTGTTTTTGTTCGTAGTCCGGTTGAGACACATAACCCGTTTACTGATTTTCCGAATAAATAGCCTTTGAGTCATCCGCGTTTTCGGTTCACAACATTATAACCAGTTGCTTTGTGTACTCATTGGTTTGCTTATGTGGAGCATCATAAATTAGTCGTACTAGAAGGTGATTGTCTGACAGTGTGGGTGGAAATCATCCTACGTGGTTGAACAGTGGCGTGACTAAAACGGCCTCAAGCGCGATTGTTGCTTACCTGTCCGACTAATCATTCTGTCAGTAGGAAAGCTTCCCTTCAGGTTGCCAACCAAATGCCAAGAAATCGCTCAAAAATAGTGAGATTCCGAGTGTTGATCGTTACCGAGGCCATTAACATCGGATTCCGCAACCCTGACCTATGCGCCCAAAATAAGATCGTGAGGACACTATCTTCCCTGGTCTACAGTCAATCAAGGCCACAACTTGGAACAAGGGTTGTTTAATTGTTAATAAACACACGGTCGATAACCTGGATTGATTCTTAATCTTATCCATTCTGGTTACTGTTTTCATATTCAATGGCGGTAGCGGATCAGAAACCCAACCACGACACATCATGCACAGCAACTGATAGCCGATTATTGGTAACTGTTATATACAGCGCAACTTCACCCTGCCAGAACAATTATCGTGACCAACTAGCGGAAGTCTTGGCTCGCTATGTGCGTGCATGCATCGAGTCTATGCTTGAATCCATCGACAGGGGTTACCACGATAGTCTTTGACAGGGTGGTGCAGGTTGTGCACACTCGAACACTGGCAAAGCGTTACTTGCAAGCCAAGCTGCTCATTTTATGTAGCGGCTTCGGCCAGCTACATCTGTCAGTACTTTCAACGAAGCTATGACCGGATGGACATCGAGTAGTATGGTTGGTGAAGGGTTTTATGCTTTAAAACCGTAGTCACTTCTGATGTGTGTGTAATACATGGAGAATTATTATGGTTTAAACAACCTCCCTCGATACGATCGTGAACGAGATGTGGTGACTCGTTCTGTCGACTTTTGTTTTACTCTCTTGCTAAGCGCAGCTTCTCTAACAACAACACTACAGTTCGTTCAAAATGTGCGCACACCAGCAATGGAACGTCCTGGAAAAACTTTCGGTGATATCTCAAGCAACGTAGTAGTAGAGTATGAAATTTGTATCCATTGCTACGTAATCCGTGCGTGCCCTGCAAAACAAGCGTCACCACCATTCTGATGTTCTTGTCCAGAAACATTCACACGTAGGAGAATGTCGTAGATGTATATTGTTGCGGTATGCATCGGCTTACAACGCTCTGTGCCGTGGGCAGTTGGTATGTATTTGATCAGTTAGGTTCAAATTTAGTGACGTCATGGACGTCAGTAGAGAGTGTAGCTAATTCACATTCCTGCGACTTGAAAGTCCAGAAGGTATTCGCCTATCCGCCGGTTTCTGCTAGTTTTATCTTTGAATCACAGATGTTTTTTTAAATAAGAAAGATGATTAAACATAGTGACACGTGAAGCTGATGTTCGGACGTTGGTTTGTAATGGTAACTTCGATTAGACACCTGTAGGTTGGAGTCTGTGAACAAACTATTAGCTAGTGTGATTGCTGTTCGTTAGTTGACACTGAGTTTGTTGCATTCAGCATTAATTTGAGTGAGACGATATGGTGACCTGGCAACAATGTATGAAAAGACAATACACACTTAGTGAACCTGATGGGTGTTCTTCAGATGTATTGAGAAAAATGGAATGGAGACTCGTTCATCTGCGACAGAGACCTGACTCCAAATTACTTCCCGTAATCACGCTATGTATCAAGTCGATAGATCAGAGCACCGACTAAGGGAGACACTACTTAGTTTACTCTTTTCATCGCCTTACCAGTATACTTTCCTAATTATCCGTTGGATTCACGGTCCAGATCATTGTCCTAAAAATCCGTATTTCGCCGCACAACGAAAATTCGGTTTAGCTAGCCGCCACATCGTTCACTCACAATCTGAGGTTACTGAAAGCTGACCCGTGGTGCACTGGTGTGCGTCTTAGTTGCCAGATATGTCAAGATGGACGATTGTCTACGAGACCACACCGGTTCTACTAAGTGAGGTAGGCCGAACTCCCGCGAAGTGTATACCCAATGTGAGAAATAAAATGAAACATCTTATCTGGCATGCATGATACGCTCCCTTGTGTTGTATACTAATCAGCGACTGATATGGCACAAATCCCATGGTGCGATTAGTGCGCTGAAATTGACGGTGATCCTCTGTGTCAGAGGACCGAGAGCGGTGGTTGACACTTGGAGGTATATGTTCAGTGAACCTGTCGGCAAACAAACTGATCATATGACTGGCAGCGGATATGGCGACGGGTTAGTCATGTGAAATAGCGTGTACCGTAGTTGTGACTTCACCTATCTCGAAACAGATGTTTGGCAGTGGAACTTTTCCATACCGAGCGGTCACACGACTTGCGAGCAGTCTGGAAAAATCGGGCTTCCCATTGATCACCTTTGACAAGATCACTGTCAATGCTGACGGTCCGACCCGCACTCGCAAGGATGCTCGTTTTCAATACGTATCACTCCGGTTACCGTCGTTTCTGACTACATGTGGGAGAAACGTTCGGAGAGAAAGTGTACTGCAGCAGGTGAACTCCGACTTTATCGTGCGCTAGAAAAAATGTGACTTAGCTACTCATTTGTTGCCACAGAAGTGTTTGATCCCGAATGCCTTTGCTAACCGAACCAATCCGTGAACTCAACAGTGTACTTTGTATGAAAGTACCTATCATGAAAAGGCTAACTGTGTGGGCAACCACAGAAGACAAGGAAATCTGACGAGTCGGGCACATTCAGTGTTAATTGCCCCATCAAACTTTCCAAACTCAGACAGCTGTGGACAACTACATCTGCGGACGCCCTGTTACTGTTGGTGTACATCTGTGTCGGCTATCCAGGCAAATATTGTCGCAAATCGTGTATGCGCATATGACTGCTAAGCGCAACTTATTACCCTGCTAAATTATCAATTTTCACGTTACTATTGAGTTGTGCAGTGTATACTAAATACTTGATGTTGCTTGTAAACTCTTCATTGAATCGACGAAATTGGTCTTTTTTGAGTTTCCACTTCTGCATTGATTGCGATTAGTGGAAATTAAAACTGATAAGTAGTAAGGGATTTTTAGTTTTCATAGAAATTGAGCATCACACGGACAATCGGGACATTACTCACAAGCGAATGTGGCTGAGCGTTCACACACGATGAAGACGAAAAAGATGCGTTATCTAAAGGTCCGATTGTTCGCAAAAAGAAACACGGTTAGGTAGCCAGGTCGCTTGTATGCTCAACTAAGCACACAACTGGTAGGTGCTATCTTGACGTTGATAACAAAAATCGTCTGACGCATTCCTTGTTCATGAGCTATGAACGAACAGAGTTATATCAGCGATACCTCGAGGTTATCAGTTTAGACGTCAAGTACGAGTTATACAGAACAATATGGTTTGGTTATTTTAGTTGTCGAAGCTTTCGGTTGCCAACTTCCTTCCTTCTGATGGGAAACTTTATTAAACGGGAGTGGTGTTCCTACCGTCACCTTGGACCTCTCGGGATGTTTCTCAAGAGAATAATGTTCATTAGCAAATTCATCGGAACTAACAGCTCCAACAGCGCCACCTGCCGCGCAATCTCTATTGGAATTCGTAAATGTCCACCTATTTCAATATTCTCTTACGCTGAAACCTTTCAAAATTATTCCACTGCCACTGACGACTACAAATGAACTACATCCGGGACACAGGCTAGCGCCTGTTACGCTATCAATAACAGAAGTAAGCACCGTTATTTGCGGTGAACTCGGACGAAGGGAGTCACCAGTGAAGGACCGAGATATTGACACCTTGATCATATTCAGCTCTGCCTTTAGTGGTAATAATGGGATCGCGCCTTTAGGCCATTCACCAGTGAGAGGAAAAAGTGGTAGAGCTACTTCTATACGGCTGATAGTTGCAAATAGTGGATTCCTGATGCAAAAGGGAAATAATCATTATTGTGGTTGCCCATTTAATGGAGGAAGCCCGAGTTTCTGAAACAATCATTCATTGATTGTAACTGACGTTATTCCCACTCAAAACACAAGTAATTGGGAACACCGGCCTTCTGGATTGAAAACCAAATATGCAAGAACGGAGTTATAAACGAGGCGTCAGAGAGGCCACTTTCAGTTACCAGAAAAATCAATGAAGAGTTATCAAAGGCTCTGTGTGATGATGCACTGTCCGGGTGAGCTACGTATAGGCCGATACACTTGGTTTTTCCTTTCCAGTTGAGTTATTCATTGTTTTCAGCTTCCTTCATCAGCCAATACTAGAAGCAGTGGATTTAGTGAAAACGCCTTGCATGAGTTCATAACAAAAATATCCAACTCGCCACTCTGGAAAGAGAAGATTGCAGCAATAGCTAGCATTACTTCAGTCGGCGCGGTGAACCACCTCCTCGTGGTGCTGACTAGGAGCGGTTGATACAAACCTCGATCGGCTAAGAGTTCAGCAACATTCTACTTGGTTTCAACGTACTGGTTACATCCGACCAAGACAATAAAATTATAACCAGCACCTCTGTGCAGGCATCTACCAGTCAACAGGATAGGCGAGCATAATACAACTGTTCAGAATGCGGCTAGAAATATAAGTCGAACGCTGACTTGTCGGCTCATACTCGTCTCAGGAATGGTTCAGAGCAGAACGTAAACACCCAGCTCGTCAACCTTTGACTGCACCGACTGTGGTCGTAGCTTCCCCACCAAAATTGGTCTTAGCCAACACAGAAGGCATGCACATTCCGTGGAATGCAACCGTGACAAACTAATGTGCATAAAAACCCGATCAAATCAGTCTCGGGGGCAATCGGCTTCTCTTCTCATATGCTTCGATGCACTGGCTTAGTTGGACCCCACTCGACGCGAACCTCATTATCGGTTTCCGTTACAGTTCCCAGGTCGTATTTTGGAAGGCATTCGAACGCGTCTGTGTGCGCTGAACTGGTAAGGGGATACTCTCCCCGCCCTAACTCTGACCACCGTCTCGCAGACTACCTGAACGTCGGTTTTTGTGTCCCAAGCTTCTGAACCCTCCGAGTGATTTACCTATTTGATTTAGACAGCGATTATCCAACTGATATCTATTAACAAGGCTTTCCCACACAGCGATGAATGATTAGCTATTCACAGCCGTCTTGGGGCAGGTATTTCCACACTGGTACAAACTAAGTCGTTGTTGAAAACACACCCCTCACAATCTTTTCCGCACACCCGACAACGTGCCCACGTTGACTTGGGAACCCATGTGACGAGGGAGCAAATACAAAGAGCTAACTATGCGGCGATTCAAACGCTGTATCACTCGCGCAAGAAAGACGCTGCGTTTGTAGTTTTTCTGGAACATGGAGAACTGCCTACAAGATGGGCCATGACCTTCCGGTTAATCCCAACGAATACTGGCCCAAAGTATTATCGGCCCATCTTCACCCTAATGTGTTATCATCTCGCACGATCCCACTTCCGGACTGGTTTTTGGTCGATCCAATCACTGGGAAGTATCGCACACCCTGAAGAACCTGGGAAGCGCCGCTCAAAGTGAGAACAAACTCTTGCCCAAACGTCTGAAGCGCGTGAAAGCTGGTGCTTTGGCCGGTTAATTCAACCTTTTCTTGCTGACCCAAGGTTGTCCAATCCACCTATACGGCTCCTGCATTACGCTTGTACCAAAAATGACCAGTCCATCTCCTGCCGAGCTCAGACCTGTTACCGTATCTTCAAAGTTGATACACCGTTTTTACAATGTATCGGCCGATCCCTAGAGTAAGCGCTTAAAAATGCCTGCTCTTCAGTTTGCATTCCTCGAGGCGACCTCACTACTTCGTGCGCAACTCCGGAACTCATGCATTACGTCTTCGAGTATGTTTTCGGTTTTTATCAACGTGCCAAAGCGTTCGATTCTGTCTCACCGGACCATTTGATGAGATCGGCCGGAGCTTTCACTGTTACCTCACCTCCAACGCATTGCCGACACCTATCGAAATGCTTCCGCCAAGCTTGGAGGCCTTGTCCTCCGGTCCCATCGTGGTGCTCGTCAGGGCGACCCACTGCCCAGCTGCTCTTCATCATGGCAATAGATGCGGTGCTAGACTGTCGAATTTTGAAGTAAAATCACGTGAAAATGCGGCCCAGTCCCAGCTCCCCCAAACGTTTATCCCTGTACACTCAACCTCTCCTGTTTCTGAACCTTAATTGGACCTCGACCACTTTATTTTATCGCGTCAATTTGATAGTTGTGCGAGTAGCCAGTTGTCGGTCATTGTACCTTGCTTGAGCGGTATGTGTATCCCCTTCTTTGGGGTTCAGCCCGCTCCCTGTTGAATGCTTGGAAGAGCTTTTTTGGATGTGAATGCCTTATCATGCAATTATAGTTCATTTTTAGCCTCTTCG
Organism: Paragonimus westermani; assembly: GCA_008508345.1. Classification (NCBI taxonomy): domain Eukaryota; kingdom Metazoa; phylum Platyhelminthes; class Trematoda; order Plagiorchiida; family Troglotrematidae; genus Paragonimus; species Paragonimus westermani. The sequence goes on from QNGE01005589.1 coordinate 37,519, forward strand.
ACACCAAATTGTAACTCGTTTCCCGAAAATGGTCTGTCGGACGGAAATGTTGAGGTTATCTGGCTATTAGCTTTTATAATCTGGTATTACGTTGGCACTGCGTGGCATTGTGATCCAAAAATTTTTCGAATATTCGGGATCATCGGTTTATCGTTAGGCGTTGCTCAACTTCCTCGTGGAAGGTCGTACAGCTAGATCTGTCTCTACCGGGTCTGACTACCAGTTCCACGATACACTGGTCATCGGTTTTGTCCACGCCAAAGATTTGGTCCTTCCGGTTCAAAATCATGCGTCCGCCCAAAAAGCTTACAATCTGCGCTAGTTCCCTGAAATTATCCGTGTTGTAGATCAACACGTGCAATACTAAACTCATGGTCATCCGCGGTGACCATAAACACAGTGCAACAGCTACCTCTAGCGCGTTAATTCAGTTCGGCCCGGACACTAATCGTTCGCAGAACGCTTCTGACACGGTGACCCATCTAGGTATCTCGTCTACCTGGAAAGGTAGGTGTGACGAATGTCACTGAACATATAGTTCCGTGTCAATCATTGAAGTTCCGGTTGTGCCCTTTTTTGGACGGCGCGTAATTCTAATACAAGCGTGTTGTCATCGTTCATTCAGTGTGTTCTGCTCAACTTTGATTTACGGGATATTGGTCTCCTGTTAAGTTCTGTTCACCCAAAAAATATCGCAGCAAGGCATTCACTAATCACCATCTTCATTTTTGCACGATGCTATCTGAAACCACCATAACGCCCTTTAAGCCACATCGACGTATAGAACTTCTGAAGCAACACCTGATCCCGACGATGGATCACTCGTCAGTTTTGAGCCGAGTCAAACGAAACACGCTGAGAGCTATGGACTGTACAATTTTCAAGTCTGTTCGGCGATGGCTCCGTCTTCCTAAAGACACTAATCAGCTACGTCCATACCCCAATTCGTTTGAGAGGTCTGGACATCCCGAGTTTGCCTACCACACTACTCCAATCTCGCGCAAATCCCGACTACAGAGATTGCTGTCCAGTCAATTTCCAGTTCTGCAGAGTGTAGCAAAAGATTATTCGTTCAACTTTATCTTGAGAGAAGTGAACGGTTCGGTACGCGTTCAAGATGTAGTGGTGACCACCAAAGAAGAAGCCACCTGGCATGTGTGGACAAACTCTGTCATTCGCCAGACGGCCGTGGTCTGCAGGAAGTGTCGCGCTATTCACTCCCTAATCGTTGGCAATCCAATCCAGGGCGCATCGTCCCCAGAATCCTTATTGGTACCATCCAGCTAAGGTGCAACCTCCGGTGGACTGAGGTCCGAAATGGACGAGGCGCCCGACGTGACCACCCAGGGTTGACCAGAATGCCTCGTTCACATTCTGCAGTCATACTAGATCACCCATTGCGCGCGTTGTGTTTCACACAACGGCTTAGCCAGAGACCTGGCGAAACGACTGCTCAACTTTGGCTGAACAGTCCTCAAGGAGCTGCGACTGCAAACGGCGAGCTCGTTCACCAAACCCGATGCGATCACGGTTCGTGGCGGCGCTGTTGTGGGGCTTGACGGTGGTATAGTAGATGGCTGCCGAAACAGGCCAGTGTGAACAGACAAGGTCACAAATTGCAGATCTGACTCTCATAATGTCGCTATTCAGTCGGTCCTACATATCATGAGCTGTGATGTGAAATCTGTTCTTTACTCACTTGTGATAATCTCCTCCGACGGTATCGTATTTCCCTTTTCATGTGGCGCTATTTTTCGTCCGCCAGTACCCTCACTCACAGCCACAAATTTCAGTTTACTGACTGTTGCAGGCTTTCCAGAAACCTACGACACATTTATGCGGAGAACCTGGCGTTAAATCTTGCTACCTTTCTGAAAGTTGTCTCACTATGAAGGACATTATTTTGCCCCGATGCACGAACCTTGTCTGTGATAGCACCCTTGTGCCTCAAAGAGCTTTTGAGCGTGTGAGACTGACCATTAAGTTTATTTTTTAACTACTTCCCTTGTATTTCTCCCGTTTTCTGTAATCTGATTGCTACATGCCACACAAGTAATTCTTCATTCGATAACTAGGCAATCAACGCGTTGAGCGTTGCTACCTATGCAGCGCCAAATATCTGACTGACAGTTTGCCTCCACATTCTCCTCTTTAGATATCCGTGGCCTAATTTTGGTATCACCGTTTGTTCTTTTAAACGAAGATGTGTATATTGCTCTTCAAAATAAATGACACAGGTGCCGAGAGCATTCAGTGCGCTGTGTGTGCGACGCCGTTCTATCGTCCGTGTAACAAGCTGTCGAAGTGGGTTAATGAGCTTTTTGGTTCATAAGGAGCTACTATGGGTTTCTGGGTCCTGTATAAGCAAACTCCCCAATCGTACTTTTGTTGTCAGCACTGGGGTGAGTCAGAGTGAGATGTTTATGTGTAACTCGTGGCTTGTTTTGCTCAGAGAGAGGTGATCAACCTGATCACCCAGACTTCTATGAAGAACTTTTCAAAAAGTGAAACCTTAGAGCGAGGATCAAGGCAAAAAACGACCGAAGGCGGCTACGAAGCGTGATCACTCACCAGCCTGGTCACTGAGTTAAACGACATGACCTCTCTAAGGAGTCGAGCCGAACTAGATCTTTTGGCCACCAACAAGGCGAGTTGTAGAGTAGTGACAGTCACGAAGAGGGACGAGGGCTGTGAAAGAAAGGGAAGAGCGAGCGAAGAAACAGAAGGTAGCCGGAAGTCGGTTGATGAAGATGGAGGCGGTGGAAGTGGCTAATGAAAGACACTTGCTTCAGAGTGGAATTTCAGCAGGAAAGATCGGACGAGGTCCATAACCAAGGAAAGCTTTCCGTGAAGGCCTTGTGGGCGCTAAAATTGAGAGGGAATTGAATAGATAAATAAATAACATGCACTTTTTAACGCATACGGGAGAAGCACGCTGGGTTATGTGCGATCCCTGAGGATAATTACAAGCGAAAGAAAACGAGTGATAAAACAGTAGCACAAACGTGAAACCTGCTACTAAAAAAGACGTCATAAAAAAGAAAATGATCGTTGTTCATTAAACTTCGACGCACGCAACATGAAAATAGGCAGTCCGCTAGTTTCACAAATTTAGTCAAAAAATCGGAAGTTACATTAATTAAACTTTTACACGGTTTGTGTGGGTCGAATTTTCAAACAATTCAAGGTAATTCTGAAGAGAGCTTCTAAATAAGTCTTTAGAGTGGCCCGCCATTACGGGATTAACGCCAGAGAAACGTTTTAATGGGTCGCCTTTGGTGAGCAGCGTGGAACATTCAATAAAACGGCTAACGACTGAGAAGACTCTAGTGCAAGATTCCGTCAATTGCTCAAATCCGGCAGAAAGCAGAGTCCCAGAATTGTTAGACAAAGACGGAATTTCGTGCGTCCTCCCGTCGCAGAAATACTCCTCTCAAAATGGATATTTATGGGATCGAAAAAAGGACGCAATTTCACATGATAGACGAGAAAAAGTGGAGTGATTAAATTTACTAGGAGAAACAATGTGCATGCGAAATATTTTGGAAAAAAATTCACGGAATATTATTATCTTTACTATCGTTATTTGAATATACAAACATGTAGGCTGGTGGTAGTGGCATTTCGCTGTGCAACGGTTGCTGAACTTGTCAAGGTCTATAGCAGTATTTTGAGATTGCTGGGCTTGGATTGATGTTGAAACATGGATCTACGCCTTACTCTTTCTTCTACACAATTTACATTACTCATCTTTGTAATACGCCGTCTACTTTGACCGTTTACCTTACCCCCATTCAGTCCGGGCCCTGCAAACTGATAAGTGCCAAATTTGGACATTTTTCTCCAGTATTTCTTCCTGAGTAAATTACAATTCCCACCGTTTCTCGATGCATGAACAGTCGTTTTGCTCTGACCCAAC
>QNGE01005590.1:8176-28353 GCA_008508345.1 Paragonimus westermani
TCTGCATTACCTCCAGTGTCTTCTTGTCCGTATTGTTGTTTGCATCCACTGAGGCCACGGACATTACTGCCAACTCCCGCGTCACCTTCGCCAGATCGTCAAGGTCCATCGGCCGGGCGACATGAGCAATGCGGACTTGGTTGCGAACCGCCATCGGGAGACCTTCAGTAAACTGTTCCGTTAACAACTGTCGTCATGATTCTTGATCCAATCCTGTCAGAGCCCTGTGCAGCAAACCTTGCAGAGTGGCGGCAAACACGGATGGGTCCACTCCTTGTCCAAGCTTGTTGAGGACTAGCTTGTCTCTTCGATGATGGTGCCACGAACTGACACTGAGCAATGCAATCTTCCAGTTATTTTTCACCTATCCGCTACACGCGCTAGTCGCCATCAGGTACGATGGATAGACAAGAGGGCCTTCCAGGGATCACCAGAGCTTCTGAGAGATAATCGTAATGTTGGAGGCTGTGTCCTGTTGGAAGCAAGCCGAATGGCCATTAATGTGGACGGAATCGAACTTTCGACGATCGGTGACACTAACTTGGAAGATAACCAGCAGACTGTTGGATCTATCAACTGAACACAACCCGACGGGCTTCTTGAACTTGGTGCCCAATGTAGGTTAGATTCTGTCCGTCGTTTGTGGCTGGTAAAAGCTGTCCTTCTGTCCGAACGTGCAGCACTATTGGCAGCGGTATTACTGAAGGGGGCAGAATTTATTAAAATGTCACGCACCCTAGTAGCGGCAAGCGGAAAGAGGCTTATTAGCATCAGTGGGAGTGGATTGGTTGGGCTGCGTAGAAAATTGCCACTGGAGGCAGGAAACGGTGTGAACTGAACGAGGCGTTCGTTTCGGATGCTGGATCAGGGTTGAAGCGTGCTTGGATTTTACCAACCTCTCTCGTCCGTCGACGATCCGTTCCAGTCTTTTATATGGTTCCCGATCGATTTCAGCCAGAAGCCTGTTACGGCGGTCTAAATAGCCTGGTGGTTGGAGTCCACGGATGAAAACCAAACATCGGTATTGGTCCTCTGTGAAGGAACCAAGCCTCAGTTGTCCGCACTCGCGACTAACGGGACTCGCATAGGTGACAACGTCATCTACGTCCTGTTTGACCGGTTAGAGGTGTTGGAACCATGAGGTGAATAAAGATGAGTTGTCTCTGGAGACCGCCAACTTTTGGAACGTATCCATGAAACCCTGGATTCGCGGCCCAGCGGGCAAAATGTAGTTGATGTAGCGGATAAGTTCCTCTGGATCCAGTTTCCGGAGGAGTGGACGAACCTTCGTCTCATCATCTTGGGATGCAGGCTTAATGATAAGTGTCTTCATATCGGTTGTACCAGGCCTCGAAAGAGACACTAGCTTAAGGGTTGTACAGGAATTCGGGGGAAGGGGGGTATTCCTGGCTAGGTGATCCATGGGTGACAGATCGATAGAAGTAGTCGACTTCAGCGTGTCGTAGTGGGTGGCTAGCATTTCCATACGTCAAATCTGTGACTGTATCACCTGCTTGAGATCAGGATCGGCAGACATGTTTCAGAGAGAGAAACAAGTACCCCTCACCAATGCGTTATATAACCCGTGTGGTCAACAGTAACTGGAAATGGCTGGCACACGAGTGTACGAAAGTGGGACACGGTGTATGAGACGTAACAATACCCAGAACACAGAAGATATTGATTTTCAACTGGGAATGCACTTCTTCCAAACCAGGAGTAACATAGATCAGCGTCTGCCTATCTATAGACTTTGATTGGCTTTGAAGAATCTCACCTTAATGGTTGCGGTATAAATGGCGATCGAGAAGACGCGTGTGCCAAAACTGAGTTCCAGCACTTTATTGCTCGAAAAGGTGGAATTCCAAATCATAAAGTGTCCTTCTAGTATATCTCGAAAAATAATCAGTTTTTTGGGAAAACAAACTTTTCATCACTGATAAGTAGTAGTAGATTTTGGTTTTCATATAAAGTGAATGTGGCTGAGCATTCGCATATGATGATTCGGTCGTGCCTAATGTGAGGTCAGTGGCGCAGTGGCCAACACGGTTGCCTCAAGAAAGGGTGGTCGGAGTTCTAGCCCCGGCCGTGGCGAGGATATGTACTACTACTGATGAGCTCTAACAAGGGTGAGACTCGAGTCTAGTGTTTCTTTTCGGAAAAGATCAACTGAAAAGGCTGGGAATGTGACTGCTGCAGTCAAATATGAGTGATGTTCAATTTACATGAAAACAGACTTCCCCACAGAATAACATGGTTGTATATCCCCTTCAATCTTTTCTGTGTTCACTTGCTTCCTGAATATTGCACGTTTTGTCTGTACGTCTGGTATTAAGAAGTTGTGGGTGAAATGTAAGTAACCAAACACTAAACACTATCTGGGACTTCTTGTGATGAGCTTTGCAGCTTCAAGACAAAACATGTTTCTGCGAGTAGCTCTGCAGTAAATCCAAGGTTAGGTAATGAGGTTATGAAAGTCGTTCACCGGACCATGTGTTTAAGAGACTGTATTAGTAACTGTTAGGTCACAAGAAACAAAATTGGATCTCCGTTATCAGTGCATGACTTAACTAGTTCAGTTTATGATTTTCGATTAAGTGGAACTCCATTTGCCTGTGATAGGTCGACCTCTCATTAAATAACAAGCCAGACATGCAAGTCTTGTTCAACGAACCAGCCACCTTTTCGACCAAATGGCAAATGGACGACTGACCACCTAATGTTGACTGCATAGTGGACCAACAGGTACAACAATTTTTTAATCTGTAACAGAGCTTACTGACGTGTTGTAGCTTAAACATTGCAACCATGCCGAAAAGTGCGCGGTTCTGAGCAAGGGATGTTCCTCAAGTTAGTTCCGGAAAGTACGGCGTCGATAACAGAAGTTACCAGTTTAAGATAATTTATTGTGGAAAATTCCTACCTTCCAATCAACCTTGTTGTTTGGAAATTCTGTTATTTTTGAGTGCAGCTTTTTATTACCTATCTTTTAATAAAAGATTGATTGCGACGGCACATCCTACTAAAGAGAAGACATTTGTTTACTTCGTTCAGTTGGGTCCACGGGCGCCGCTGATTTACATCCCCGACCTTCCCATAAACCCTGGAGATATTTGTTGATAGCCACTTGCTATCGACCGTTGTCCATGGTAGCCCGAACGACTAAACCGACGACGTGCATCCTCCCGTTGACGAGCAAAACACTATATTGTCGCGTACTTGTCTAATGCGCCAAAAATCGAGGTAGGCAAATATCTGAATAGCAATGGACCATTCCAGTCTATATAAAGAATATTAGGCTTGTCACAAAAACGTGCTTATATCGCTGATTGCTGTTGTCTTGTAATCATGCTGGTTCTGATTGCTCTGTTTACTACTTCGTGGTCTGTCATCCTTATCCAGTCGATTCCGTCAATTGCTTATCTTTTGCGTCTCATCTAAAGTCGTACACATTTTGAGAATGTTACAGACAGTCAGCAACGGGTAAACACTTGACAATAGTTAGTTATTCAGTTCAAATAAACGGCGGGAAGAATATCACACTACACGCCTGATAACATACATTGCTGCATATGGAAATGGGTTACGTACACCCAAGGGTACACCAAGTAGCAGGGATATGAGCAGTCACGATGTTAGACATTTGTTCACTTCGTCGTTTTCATCAGAATGTGGATCTCCGTCGTTTGCGCTCCATATTTAAATCTGAAATTGGAAGATACAGAACGCGAGGCATAAAGATGGCCTCGGGGGATTCCTAACATTTACCATCAGAGTTCGGCCGTGTACATCCGACATATTCAGATGGGTTGTCTTGCTAACCAGTCTCTTACAAGCAAACTGACCGCAACACCTACTTGATCGTTCTTCTGACGTTGATCGACCTCCGTTCTGTCCACAACATACATAGCAACCTTGATTGATTGCATGATTTGCAATAGAATGTTTTAACAGACCGTTATTGCGTGTATCAGTGGTACGCGGGTATTGTTCACTGATGCCATTCGCCTAATACAGGCGACCAGATTGTCGGAACTATGCTTCATTTCTGACTTTACACCGCCCCATTGGACAAGTGTTGTTTGCTTTGTTTAGACAGTAGTGATGATCCACAGCTGACGTTCTACAATGCGTCTTTTGGCTTCCCACTGAACGATCTATGCTGTACCATCGATCGGTAATGTAAAACTTATAGGGAATCGGTATTGTCGTAATAGTCAATCGGCACTACAGTCAGGTATGTATTATTAAATCAACTACTCCTCCCTTCTTTTTTGAGTGAGTCGACTGCAGTCGCATATCCTCTCGAGCGGTAAATTAGAATGGCCAACCGTCGCACGTTTGAATTGAATAAATCAAGTTGCGCGATATCTACAACCTTAGCGAAATTCATTGAGACATCAAAGATGGGATTATCCTGATAGTGAGGATTTGTACTGGAAACGAGAAAAATAGCCTAGAAGGATAATTACTGCTGGAAACAATTTTAGTTACTGTACCTTCTACTGCCCGGAAACTTAGACACAGAGTGCAAGCACTCATGAGAACGGCGGAGTAGCGAACAAGACTTATTTTCTGTGCTTGACCAGCAGGCCAATTACAACACAATAAATATTAAAATAATGACTAGAGTGAGTCAGAAAAAGGTCAATATAGGCTATGGACGGCGTGTTTGTTACCAGGTACGCAGTCACTGGCCAGGGAGGTCAAGTGTCCGCACGAACTTCTGGTCGCAGAGGTCAGGGCTGCGCAATCAAATGCTAATTGCTTCGGCAACGGCCAACGTTCTGAATCTCACCATTTTTGATCGATTACTTGACACTCGGTAGACAATCCGAAAAGCATCTTTCTTACTGACAGTGATTGGAGTCGGTCAAATGAGCAACAGTCGTGCTTGAAACCATTTTAGTCACACAACTGTTCAACCACGCAAGATGATGTCCACGCACTCTGTCCGACAATCGTAGTACGACCAATGTATGATGCTCGACACGAGCGAACAAATGAGTACACACAGTAACTGGTTGCAGAACATGGAAGTTTGTCTTTGAATTGTGACACGATAACGATTGTTGAACGGAAACTCACCCACACTTGAGTGGCAAGGCAGGTTGTTTCGACTGACTTTCTTAGCCTTCTGGAGATAATTTCGGCCATGCAATCTCCCTTGGAAGTAAGACTAATAAACGCAAGTTTTTTATTCATAGTGGGTGACTTAAGTTTCAACCCTACCGCCTGCATCGCCTCCTGAATGAAACGCATTGAGTAGCCATTCTGCATGAACACTTGTAGAAAGTCTAGCTCAGCTTGAGAGGTGTCACGGGTGCAGATCTTTAACGCTCTACTCGTCAGGCACCGTGCAAGCACTGTTGCTTCAGATCACCGTGACAGAACTAACTACAATAATCGCACCACACTCTTGTTTGCGTCATCGGTTGATCGGGTGAACCTTTTTCAAACTGATAACCTGGACTCACCTCTGAACAGATCGTCTTACTTCATTACTGCACGTGAGGTGGGTGCAGAGCAGAATGAAACCAACGGCGTAACGTGGTCAGTTTTCAGGTTTTTTGTGTCCATCTCGCATTACACACATCCATTGGTTCATCGGGACCTTGTCGTGTACGCGCCGGAATATCTAAAGCTGTCCTGTCAACTTTGAACTGACCAGTGTTAGTCCCCTTCGACTCAAACGAGCGATGTCACACCAAACAGTTGCTTTTGATGGCGATGAAGCAACTCACAATTTGTACTGATGATTTATGCAAAACTTCTCCTAAAAGTCCCAATGGCCTTACCCGGTTATTTCGACTCATCGCTCCGCTTTCTTTTGTTCGTGCGTTTGAACAAAACCGTTAGAACACGAAAACTGGCAGATGCAAGCATTTCGTATTGACTCGTCAGTACCAAATTTACAATAACACGAAACGGGTTTTTATATCGAGCTGTTACGGGAGCAGGGTGGATAGTCAATTGGTGGTTTAGGAAGGGTCACTAAGTCCAGGGAAAGGTCAAGTTTACGAACAATTGTTTCCGAACACACAAGGCCGGCTTAAGTCGGTTGATTGCGACCGCCTCAGCAAACCGCAAAAGTCTTGGATTCGAGTGACGTGGTAGGATTCTGAATACACAAATTGGGTCTATAACGTGACCAGTGGTCAGGACGTCTTTTGCGACTGCGGACGCTGGTTGCTTGCGTGTTTCGACCACATGTACGTTCTTCTGTAATACAGAGCTCTGCACCTATTTACTGACGAGTCAATACAAAATGCTTGCATCTGCCAGTTTTCGTGTTCTAACGGTTTTGTTCAAACTACTGAAGGGAATGAACTGTTTCATATTCATTTGTTGCCTGTAAACAGTATTGGTGTTTCTCTTCCCTAGGTCCGGAGTTCCCAGTGTCCGCTATGTCCTGCTCAAGGAATTGGATGAACACGGTTTTTATTTTTTCACTAACTACGAAAGTCGCAAAGCGGGCGAACTGGTGAGATTATGGTATTTCCGAAACATTTTTTGTAGGAAGATAATCCGAATGCTAGTCTTCTATTCTACTGGGAACCATTGCAACGACAGGTGAGCAGCCTTTTTCTATGCTGGTTTAACTTCATCTCATTATCTACACGTCCCATCTATTGTTGCACATTTTCCGAGATAATCGTGCTTACTGCATGAAAGTTTTCTGATTACGGTCACTGCTATTTTTGTTAGCAAGCCCACCAACTTAGACGGACGTGAGTTTTTTCTTCATCCCGCTACTTCTGCAAACCCGTGGGCTAGTTCAACCCTACCGTGCGCTTACGCAAGTAGCGGATTGAGGAACGACGGCCTTCCACGTGTGAGCTAACTGCGAAACAAGTGGGGTTCTCCTGGCAAATATGTGGTCGCGGACGATGAACGATAGTATTGTTAGGGCAAGGTAGATTCATGGTTGGCAGCCGGGTCTCCCACGAAATGCCACATGAGCGCTTTGACGGTATTTCGATATGTCGTATGTTACCCTGCCACAGAGGGTTTCAGAAGCGCTCAACGAGAGCACATGGGTTCCCCAAAAACATGCCGTCCGTTTAGTGTCTTGACATCTCCAGTCTCTTCCAATCATGAACAACCCTTGAGGAAGGCGTATGGATCACCTCGATGATCACTGTGTAACAAGGGGAAAATGACAAGGTGTCCATATGGTGCATACCGACCTACAAACACTCACGAATCAGAAAGTTGACGGACATTTACTAAAAACAATGGTTAAGGTCACTAGACCACCAATGAGCATAGCGGAATAAAGGTCGAACAGGTAAATTAATAGCGAAGGTTAACACTCAACTGTTCACGGCATTCCTCCTCATTCCGATTGAATGAAATCCTTTTCGCGAGGAAGGAGGCAGTTTTGGACGAAAATAAAGGATTCCTTAACAATGTCAAACATCAAAATTCCTTTGCCTGAAGGACACAAACCCCTACTCAATCTTCGAACTCCATTTAAGTTCGTCGTCTTCAGTGCTCGAACAGCTATGCGAATAGGTCAGAAGGCAGCTCGTACACGTACTTTGGAGACCCTCACCATCGATATCTGTTGTCTTGCTGAAACACGGCTTTAGGATTCCAGCTCAGTGCTACATCTCCTATTTCCGTCAGGCGTTTCACTATGCACGTAAAATGTACACTTGGCTGGGAACCCCGTGGCACAAGCCCACTGGCTAAGCTAGTGTTAGAATTGCCTTAAGCGCATAAGCACAAAAGGCGCTGCTTGGCTAGATGCCTGTCAATGGCCGTCTTTGCGCTGTCGGGCTCGATGGTACGGTTAGAGCATCGAGAGGCACCCATCACAAACATCGCCTATTTGTTGTTGCAGCATGTGCCCTCACAGACTGTAATCCAGACGCGATCAAAGATTGTTTCTACACACCACGCAGCTCACGGACATTGTGGTACTGGCGGGAGACTTGAACGTCCAAGTTTAGAGGCTAGAGACTGGCGAGCGTGACTTAGGTGACCCGTTTCCTTTCAGTACTCGTTGAACAGACAACCATGAACGTTTGTTGCAGCTATGTGCTGATAACGGTCTTTCTGGCGAGCATTAATTTTCAACGTTCTAGACGTCAGTGTACCACCTGACGACCTCCATCATTGAACAAAGCGTGAACACTGATTGATTAAACAGCCGTCAGCCATTGGTGGCATGGCTAGTTTCAACATTCAAAATCAGTCTGGAACACCTGTGTGGATTCCGTTCACGCGTTGGTATGTGCTAAGTTCCCTCTGTGGGTGGGAATGAGAGGACTACCTTGTGAACCACAAATTGATGTGTTTAAACTGGGGGGAGCACAAACGCTCTACACTTAACAGAGCACGATTGCCTTCATCCCAAAACCCCACCTACTAGACGACATTGAAGCACATTGGGCACATACGACATGTGATGCGTAAATGCGTACGTCTTCATGTCGTACTATTACTCGTTCAGTTGCCAACCGCCGGGTCTCCACACAATCACTGGAAATTCCTGATGCCCACCAGAATACTCCATCCAACAGTGAGTGTAACTCGGCCCGCAAGGCTACTCGCCTGAAGCTCCGGAAACAACTACGACAGGATCGTGAGGCCTGGTGGACACAACGTGCCAAGCCAAGCTTCCCCATCTCATCCGAGCAACAGGTAGCAGAAAGCCAGGTGTGAACGAGGTAATCTACGCTGGGCTGAACACTCCCAACAGCAGTCCAACTGGCCACCAGCGCCATTGATTACGTTTTCGTGCTCGTCAGTCGGTTGATTCTCCATCGATCTCAGAAACAGAAGTCTCTCTCAAGACCAAGCCCCTGAAACGTCCCAAGTCACTCGGCCCAGACGAACTTCTTCCTACCCATTCTGTAGATGGACGTCCACTCTTAGTTAAAAAGCTGACGGCTCTGCTCCAGAAATCCTGGATCAGTGAAGTTGTTCTAAATGACTGGAGCTTTGCTAATATCGTCCCCACTTTCAAAAAGGGTGCACACACTTCGTGTGCGAATCACGAAGGAATTAGCCTGATTCCTATTGCGTCAAACTTGCTCGTAGCCATTGTACCTCGTAGACTAAGCGAGACGCGTGAATAGCATATCCGTGGAAATGAAGCTTGGTTTCGCCCTGGCCGTGGCTCAATTAATCACATCCTCACACTTCACCAGATGTTCGAACTCTACCATTCATACAAATCAACAGATTTTGCCTTCTTGTACATTAGTGGGGGCTTTCGATTCAGTTGACGGATTTGCACTGTGAAATTGTCTATCGAGGAAGGGTGTCTGAGAAATATGTGAACATCCTGAAAGCATTTTACCGTCAGACTTCAGGTAGGATTGGGTGTTATGGCAGCATATCGCCGACCCTTAGCATCTCAAGTGGGGTGCGATAAAGTTGCCAAACCTCCCCCTTCCTAGTCAGCTTTGCAGCAGACGAGTGTGACCTGACAGACTGTGAGTGTGGTGGTGTGGAATTGCTCCCAGGCACTCGAATTCGAGACATAGAGTATGCGGACGACATCGACCTAATCTGTGAGAGATCACAGGCAGCCCAGAGCCTCTTAGACAGTTTAGAAGCTTCAGTTTCGTATGGCCTTAACACCTACTAAGTGCAAAGTACTGTTGCAAAATTGGTAGCGTTGTGCCTGCTCTTATCCTTGTTGATGAGCAGTTAAGAGTAGTCGCGAAGTTTATGTGCCTTCGGAGCTGTATCAGCATTGGGGAGGTATCTGATGAGATCACAAATCGCATAGAGAATGCACGGAAGGTGTTTACCATCCTACGCCATCTGTGGCCTCGGCGTGACCTCAGTCTTGATGTGAAAGGCCGAGTATACACTGCCACTGTAAGAGCGGTCCTATTGTACAGCTCCGAAACCTGGTCAATTCGCGCGGAGGATGTTTATCAATTATCCGTTTTCGACGATCGATGTTATCGAAGCATTAACGGCGTGTGGTGGGAACACTGTGTCCACAATGACGAAATTCGCTGGCGTGTATTCGAGAAAGACAGAACCTGTCGATCCTTAAGCATATTGGCCTCGTCTCATAAACTTCGTTGGTTTGGTCACATCTTATGAATGCCAACTCGCGCCTACCACGTCGTGCCTTGTTTGTGACTGATAAGTTAGGCTGGAAGAAGCAGCCTGGTGGCTAGCGCATGACTCGGGTTCGAGATATGAAGGCACTCATTGCGAAGCCTACTTCAGTAGGGCGCTTCGGACTTCTTAGCTGGGATCCGAAGGACAATGAATGTCCGATATGACGAAGAACAGAATTCAGTGGCGTTTGTATTGCGACTCTCCGTGTGCATCGTTGCAACTCTTTCCTCTTCATCCCCCCACATTTTCCCTTTTTCATCTTACGCATCACTTTTTCCTCATATTGTAGCACGTCTGTCACTCCACGTGGTTTTTTGTGTTAAATTTCAGTCCATATTCGGTTATATGGGCTTGCGCTATGCAACGTCAAACGTCTTACCTGAGAAGTGGAATGATTTTGTGAACACGATTCTAGACACACAAAACTGTTATATCGTTAAGAAGAACCGCTTTCTATTATGTACACATGTACTCAGAAGGAGCAGCGTCCCGCGTATTTTCTAGACCGTTGGAAGTTCCCGTAAAAATTCCCAAAAAGCGAACCTTAAGCCACTGCTTTCCCATCTCATCCGAGCAACAGGTAGCAGGAAACCAGGTGTGAACGAGGTAATCTGTAGAGCCGAAGGTGAGCATATTCGAGAATACTTTCCGATAAATTCATTGTTGACTGGTACAATTATGCCAAATCAAGTGACGACTAAGAAGTTAATGATTAAAAAAATAAGCAAGTGGCATGATGCTTGGATAGGTGACGAACACTACTTCGGGATAGAGACAAACTATTTTACGCTGGCGGCCTTGCCTAGCCACAGCAACCGCGGTGTTTTGAACGGATTGTTTCTGGGTGCATTAATTCGGATGACGTAATCGGATTGCGGCTGCTTCAATTAGCGACATCTGAGCTTTCGCGACGAGGTGGCACGGATCTGGTGGAGGATGTGAACTCATCATCAACATTGTTCACAGATTTAAGCCGTACCCGTGGATACTGTGGCTCAGACTGCCGATGGTCCTGACAATGGCTCAGGAAGCAGCACAGCGATAACAAATTGGTACAAATGAGTGACAACATAATAAGTAAAACTGGAAGAAAATGACCTCTCAAAGTGTCTGTGCGCCAATAATAGTGGAGCAGTCAGTGTACTTGTGTTCTTTGTTGTCCACCAGCGAATTCAAGTAGGACAGTGTTCATAAGTTCGTTTTAGAAAGCGCCTTGCAGTTCGATACACATATTGCAGACCACAGGAATTGCCAAACGGAGAGGCCAGGGATGGAACAGCTTTGTTAGGTACGTTATTTTTCCAAAAAAAAATGGTACCGCCTGTTCCGGCAGGAATGCGAAAACAAGCTTGATCATGCTGGTCGCATTGGATATTTGATGTATTACCGATTTATCGCTGCATCCCCTTCAAATGACAATTCTAAATAAACATCTTTCTCACAAATGGTGTCCCCTAGGGGACTCGTTTGTCATTCCTACATACTGCTGTCGAGAGAACTTTCACGATGAGCATTAGTATCAAGAATCTCTTACAACCTTTATCGAGTCATTCTTACAATTCATATGCTCCGTTCCTCAGATAGTGTACAAGACCACAGGTGAGGTTGACCGGAAGCATGGGTGTTGACTGTTTCAGCTATTCATTTCAAACTCACCTTGTTGCAATGACCCAACTGATCTACATATCACTGCCACGTCCTAAAATGGCATTCGCTCGTTGAGTTCCTCTTACAGCGCGGTGATGTTGTTATGAACCCTGATAAGAATCTGCTCATAGCTCCCAGGTGTCTTCCACGCAATTCATTACGCACGAACTGTCGCTTACTTACCTTCCATAACAGCTAGTTTCTTCACTGATTCCATCCAGCGTGCCATCAGACATGCTCATAAAGATACCAACAACTATTGAGCCTAACGACCAGTTTACCAGCATACTTGCCAAGGCTTAAGGAGTCGTTGGCTTTCTGGTCGAGTGTATGGACGAGAGTGAGTGTCCATTTGTTAAGTGAAGATCACTCCGTCACATCGAAATCCAGCCAACCAGTAAATTGTTTAGAAGTTAAGCACGGAACGACTGTGGCAAACGTGTCCCACACTTAAGAAACATCAAAAGAAATCGTGCGGTTGAGAAGCTATAGACCAACAAAAGAATTTCGTTCCAACCTTGCACACAGAAAGTTATAGAAAGGCCACTGGGGAGAAAACAGCCAATCCAAAGAAGCCTCAAGAGTAACTCCCCAGATGGCCAAGTCGATGAGTTCGCGTATTTGCCCGCTGACTTCGAGTAAACCACCCACTGAAATTCTGTCGCTTGTCCCAGTATCCTGCCACCCTGTGGGCACAGTTAGACTGTGAGACCTTGTAGTGCTGTCTCGATGATGGAAAGTTGGCAGTTAGAGACAGAATTTACAATATACGTGCGCTCAGTCTTGCTCGATGATTCAGTGACCTGGCCCATCCGTGTGGATGGTGCATACAGACTCGCGGCGTTCGATCACCGTTGGCTTCGCCAGATAACCGACTGACTGACCGGCTGACTGTTCGAGCAAAGTGACAGTCCGTCAAGGCGTATTCAGCAACTCTGCAAGTTTACGATTGATAAACGCGGTGATGAAAGTGACCAGTCTTCAGTGGCTAGAGCACGTACCTCGTACACCGAAAGAGCGTCTGCCGTACCGCGCACCGTTCAGTGTCGCTGCTGATGGTTAAGAGATACCGCAAGGCGACCAGCCGGTGACGTGACTACGAGCTACAAAAACCTTCGGCGCACCGCTGGTAAGTGTCTTTCACCCGGTTGATGCATTTGTGTCCATCCACACGACTGATTGGAAACATTCTCGGACGTGACAGTGTACCGCAGTCAGTGACGAGCGCGTGTCTGCAACGTTGGTGGTCCATATCTTTTTTCACCTATTCGGTTGTTCACTGATTTTAGCATTTAGGCTGCCACGTAGATGTTAAGCTCAGTGAACTACGGGATACCCAAACCATCAACCCGAGCCACAAGCAACACCACCATTCCCCACAATCTATTCTTCTCCCCCACGTCGTTGTTTCCTTTCCACGTATTTATACTCTAATATTCTGCCCCTTCATAGACCAATGTGAATAAGCAACAGCAGCCCGAACGATTGCACCTGCGAGTGCGAATCAAAGCTAAAAATTTTGATGACATTTCGGAAACAAAAAGTGCAAGTTTGTCCGGAGTAAGGGATCTACTGATGTGTAAGACGTACAGGGCTTGACGAACGTTTGTGGTAGTGAACCGATCGCGAAACACTTCCACATCTTCGTCTGGATGGAAGACTATTCTTATAAAATTCCATGAAACCCTTTTGGTTGTATTTCAGAATGAGCTTTTTCGGGATAGAGTAGCCAGCAACTCTTCGACGCAGGGCACAATAATCCAGTGTGCAATCTTTCAGAGATGAAAGAGAGTGGTGTGTGTACACATACACCGATCTTGAACAAGGAATAAGAAAATAGGAAATGAAAGATAATAAATATGGGTAAACTCCTTGGCTCTCGCAATTCGAATTTCAGTAAAAATCAAAACATGTTAGTCGAAGCAAAATGATGAAGAATCCAGTCGATACTATTGTTGAAGCCAAGAGTGTTATAAAGGAAAAACAAAATGTTTTGAGCTTCGAAAATTGTCAGCATATCGGCAGTTAAGGCAAGCAACATAACCGTGGTCATAGTGGTGAAAGAGAAAACTCAGAAGTTTACCTCATGCGCTTGAAGCGGCGAGCCAAGTAAGATTATTTCATAGATAGGAGAAGGTACTCAACCGAACAGTGACCGAACTCACTTACTATCCCTGTATACTAACCTCTTCATCTCAAACAAGAGTGACAAATGGCTGTGCTGCATGCTCCATGCATTCACATTAGACAGTCCCAACATATTTCGCGTGTTCGTTTACAGAAAAGCGGCCGATTTGAATTTTAAGTTTGGCTAGAAAATCGCCAAACTTCGGCCGCCCCGACTCAATTCAAGCTTGCTTGGGGGCATTTGTTTCGGACTAACCTGCCACAGTGGCCGAAGGCAAAGGGTGCTTGTCAGACTTAGGTAAAAGCCAATATGACGATGTTTTCTGTGCAAGCACTTTTTCGCGTTCGACGAGTAAATTGTCGCGAACTTTCAAAGCGGTAGTGATAGGTTTAAAACTGATTGAAAACGTGGAAATTCACGACCTCCACTAACTGTTGCTTTCCGAATTCCGATGACATCGAGGCTCCGTGAGTGATTCGAGAGGCTTTTATCACCTGCTGAGGCGGACTCTCAATTCTTACAGTGATCTCCATGTAGATACGTTCAAGATATAGTCTTCCCTAGGATTTATGTTTGTGTTTTGACCTCTCTTTTCATGTTCCAAACAGTTGCCTATGGATTTCTCGGCAGGTTTTCTGCTGCCGTGGGATGCCGTTCCTTAATGAAATGGTGGTTTTCTGGTTACTGTGTTAGTACTTATCATATAGCGAATAAAGTACCTAAATAAAATGTCCAGCTGCTTTTCAGACGTTTCGGCTGTTCTGGAATGCAAGTCAATTCACTCAGCTCTATGAGATTGTGTCAGGTATGCATTCAATCTCTTTCTTCATTGTTTACCATCCATTCGTCTAAGCCATTTTGTTGTAATTATAACTGAACTATATAGGATAAGGACCGAACGTATAAGAAGTGCAAAACACTAGCAAGCACAATAACCTAGAACGTATCTCGTGGAATCGTACTTTTTTTTTACTCGTACAGGATATTGGCGTAATAAAACAATTGCATAACAAAAGGAGACAAAGCATATCAGTCATGTTCATCACAAATTTTCTCGTTCATGTTCGTATCACGTGACTTGGTCGCCCTTACTCACTGCCAGCAGCCTTCGCAAACTGTTTGGTCTGCCAAACGAGTTCTGTTGCTTGGTGCTTCATGCGTGGACGAACGTGATTCTGCACAGTTTGCGCTGTCAGGACCGCGTTGTCAATTGCGACAATCACTTCATTCATTTGCTTTACCACTATAGGTCCGTGTGGAGGGTACCGTTACTCAGCTGTCGCCTGGAAGAAGCGAAATTTATTTCGCTTCCCGACCGAAGTGCAGCCAGCTTGCAGCCACTATTAGTCCACAGAGTCGTGTCATACCAAGCAGACAGGTAAGTACACACATTCTGGCTGGACTGTACTCGACCATCTACATTTTTCTTCTACAATGTGCTTCACAAAATGGCTCCTCCTTCATGCAAGAATGTCAAACATCGATGTTTGCGACAATAGTTTAATCTCTAAATTAAAGGTACGTTTCATGCGCGCTTGCAAAACGTCGTCTTCCGATTTTGTAGCCCGTTCTGTTTTCTTGAATTGGTGATTCATAATTGTCAACGTTCACTGTAATCGCGAAAACGATTGACCAAGTATAATGTGTTGATGTTATGCTAAAGTTGCTAATTACGCATATATTGTCTACGAAGCTGGGAATTCGAGAAATTGCCTTTTGTATACCAGGTGTATCGAGTATCACTGTGGGACATATTTGTCTCAGCACACAGGTACTAGGTATGTCGGGTGTGCTAAAGAAAGTGGATGCATATGAATTGACAGTCAAGATTGATAAAAGATAACAACAGGTGGTCAGCATCATCAGTTGGTAACGGCAGTCATATTAAATAAAATGGACAGGATCTGGAGCCCACACGTTTTTTGTTATCGTGGCCAGCCGAAAACTCTTAGCGGCAGTGGCTGACGTTGATCACAAGACGTCGTGTTTGTTTGGGGTTGGAGGGATGTATCTAAATTCCAGTTCTGTGTGCTCGGAGTTTGCCGCGTGTTGAACTAACGCGTCAAACTCTCAAAACACCGAAGTCCTGAGCAGCATTAAGCAGTTATTAGAAAATGACACCTTCATATACAAAAGCTACAGCATTACTAGTAAGTGGCTCGGCATATTCGTTGATTTAGAACAACCCAATTGTGAAGAGTCCTGGTTTCGGTTGGGTTCGAACTGCCACCAGAAACAACCTGTCCGAAGGCGGCGAACGCTCTATGGGCTGAGCTAGGTACTCATACGTTGATCTCGGAAATTTCACGTTTGTATTCGCCCCCTCCCCACTGACCCCTGTCTCGTATGGACTTTGCCAGGTGATAGGGGAGACCGAATACCCCGGCAGGATTTCTCAAGATGTTCACGTTGGGTTCTACCAACGCCATTGTTGAGCGCCAAAGTTGTATTACTACTAAGCAGTATGGCAGGTTTGCTAATTAGTTCCAGAACTGTCTCTTACTGAGGAGGTACGGCGATTAGCCAACGGGCTGCCGTGCCAAGCGGACAGTATAAGCCGATTCTTGTACGAGCAGCGTTGTTTCACTCAGCTCGATTGCTTTAGCTAGAGCAGGTCAACTTTAATAGACCGACCCGTTTAGCTGCTATTCGTTTGTCCTTATCTGTGGTTAGTGAGCTGAGACGTAATGTTAGCAGCCCGTGAAAGGCATCCTCTTCGTGTGTCGACAAAACGGATAAAAGGAACGCAATGCTTCAGATAACGAATTTAACCTTCTTCCTCGGTTCAATTCTAACTGTCCAATCAGTTTAAAATTTTTCTTCCTGTATGATCCAACCAACTACTTCGTATTGAGCCAATCTCACCGATGTAAATGGATTTAGCTAAATTATGCTCCACCCGTCAAATTATGAAAGCAAGAACTTCGGTCGGCTTCACACTTACGGTGTGAAGCGGTTAGGAATCAGAATAGTGTGCGGCTGCATGTCGATAATGAATAAGCGACGAGCTGGACATAGAAATATAAAGAGCGTCATACTGACTCCTCGTCACTATGCACCGTTTGAGCTCAAACCCCTACGCGTTGATGATGTCGCCTCGTTCGGTGATGAAACGTTCGCAATCTAAGTTCCAAGCTTGACGAACAGTCGGCTGACTAAACCATTTATCTGAGCTACCAACACCTACGCTATTTCTAACAATCATATCATTTCACTTGTCTTCCTTGCAGTATTTAGTTGATAAGTTCTCAGAGCTGGGGACATTCTATGCGGATAAGGATACCATTCCAAAGCCAAAAAACTGGTAAGTACCTTATTCGTGTGTGTAAATTTTGTCAATGCTCCTAGTTATACTAAAACTACTACAACTAGTTATCCTACAACCGCGCGGGCTTTCAGGCAACAGGTTCGGTGACGGTCAAGTTGCGAGGCAGCAGTACTATTGACTTTAGGCAGCGATCAGTGATACCTTTTTATAATTGAGCTATCAACAATGGTATCATCTGAATTGGCAACTTGAGACACCGAGGGTTTGTCTGCGTCGCACTCCAGATGTCCGCTGTGTGTCTTTAGTTGTTGGTCTTTACGCTAGTCTCAAAGATCCTTGCCGGTGTGCATGTATGCTTGTTTGTCTTACGTGACCGTATCGACCGAGAGCGACGTCCAGAACACACGATACAAAGCTTTTGATTTGTCGCAGTTTTGGTGACGCTATTTTTTGTGTCAGCTGTATAGGTATGTTACGTTTTTTTCATTTCAGTTCGAGCAACCTGTAAGATAGATCGTTGTAAATAGTGGGTTATTGGGTTAAGCCTGTGATCGATCTTTTCTGCTATCTTGGCGTGATGGTCAGGCGTGTGTGCCGTTTTGATCCCACAGGCTATGCTGCTTTGGACTTCGGTCCTTGCAAAACGCAATTACGTTGGTTGTCGATGGGGCCAGTGTGTTGTGTTCTGGTTCGCCTTGTTGTTTGTTCTTGCCTGTTCCGGTTTCGTATATGGTTTGTTTGTCTCCGTAATAGTATTGGTCTTATGTGAATGTGTCAACTTTGTAAGTGTTTGGCTTTCAAGCTTGCGCGTGGATATAACAATTCGCCTGTTGGTGGTGGTCGGTGCTGTTGCGTTTGTGTTTGTTGCTGTTTCAGTGGTTCTCTGTCTGTTTGTCAGTCAGCCTGTGTGCATATGTGTCTGTATGTCTATCTGGGCGTTGACAATTAACCCCCTCTTCTTTTCAGAAACCTGAGTGTCTGTGTTCTTCCATCCATTCTTTTCTTCGACTTTGCTGCTGTATTGTATGATGAATGGTCTGCCTGGCTTTTCATAGTTCAATGAGAACTTTGCTTTTCATCCTTATCTTCTCTGGGATGCACTAACCTGAACTCCTATACTGCAATGCTTCTTGTATTACACTTCACAAATCTTTCTTCCTAGTTTAGATCTCGTCATTGCAGCCTCTCTGTTTAGTTTCCGAGAGATAAAAGTTTCCTTTCCTTATTACCCAATCAACTGGCTAACCAGCATTGGCCAGCTGGACTGAAAGACCCCACTGTCACACCTCCCGGTCTTATTCCCTCGGATTTACACTGGATATGTGGTGTGCGGGTGGAACTGCAATTGGCGCAGCGCAAGCCAATTGCAGTGGTGGTTAAGCGCAGGCGTCCTTTGGCTTCGGTCACTGCGACAGGCTAATCCGAATCGGATGCCGCCAGCCGTGTGTGTCACCCGCTGGCATGCAGTACAGGCTTTCGAACCAAGGACTGATTGAGGGTCCTCATCATTCTTCTGTCTAGGCCTGGGCGTTCAGACGGTATCCCAAGTTCATATAAAGATGCTACAGAATAAACCAACTGATATACTGCAGGATAAACCGGATCACCTCATTCGCCGAGAATATTCTACTGTCAAACGTTCCCTCAGTGACCCCTCCATCACGAATCCTAGGGCAGACGTTGCTCACACAATTCATAGTAACACGACGTCCAACCTGAGATATCCCCGGGGATGCAACACTGTCATTTGGGACAAGGAAATTGCGCAGACTGCTGGATTGGTGCACCACCACAGGACGGCCAGAATACCGAACCGCACTGAGCCGCTACCGTGTCGAGGTAGCAACCTTGAGTGAAACAAGGTTTGCGACTAAGGTAAACTCCGAGAAACTGGTACTGGGTACACCTTCTACTAGATGGGTTACTCGGCAGACGGTGTTCGGGAGCATGGGTTTTGTTTCACAGTTGCTGACTGCATCAATTCTCTGGTGATAAACGTACTGCACAGCGTCAATCCCTGAGTCCAGTCTAGGCGCCTGCGAATCGGTCGAGGTAACTATACTAAATTCGTTAGTGTTTATGGTCTAACTATGTGTCACACTCATGATACAAAGGACCAGTTCTGTGATCAGCACAATCCGGTCGGTACTGGCTAATGACCGGCAGTTTGTTCTGGATGACTTGAACGCTCGAGTTGGGCTCGACTCGGGAGCCCTCGGACCCCATGGTATCAGTTCAGTCAACGAGAACAGTGACTACCTATTCCACCTGTATGCTATTCATCTACTGGCTATCACAAACACCCGTTTCCAGCTGGGTGAGATCGAAATCACGACGTGGATTCACCCACGAAGCGGGCATCACCATTTGCTTGATTGCACGATTACGCGGCAGTGCGACATTCGTGAAGTGCGTATCACGCGAGTGATGCGCGGCGCTGAATGCAGCACCGATCGTAGGCTAATCGGTGTTGAAAATCGTTACCTTTCGGAACGAAAGCAAAGATCAGTCTTCGTGGCACAAAGCAAATCTCTTCATCATCATCATAACAGCCATGAGCCTGACCAAAGGTACTGTGGCTCGGGCCACCGCTCACCTCAACAGTGACGTGGAATATCCTGGAAGGAAACGTTACTAAGAAGGTCAACAAATACTAAAAGAAAACTAAGCAGAAGAACTAGAAATGGTATGGATACAGGTACGCCATTGACTGCGACACACCACCATCTCGGATAGCGTATCTAACCAGCGGTTTGTGTGGTCACGAGGACCCCAGCCAGGCAGGCGATGCTTGCCCACTTTGCTCAGTGGAGTAGTCAAGGTCTTCATATTTCGTGACCACGTTGTTGCTTGACCACCATGCGGTTTAACCAGGCTGTTGGTGGCCTCAGCATATAATGCCCGGTACGGTAAACGCTCAGATGGCATACGGAGCACGTGACCCAACCATCGCAAGCTGTGCAACGTAATTAGTTGATCGCGCATCCCGAGCGTTCCGGAATACGCGCCGGCGAACTGCCACATTGCTCACGCGATCAG
>QNGE01005591.1:0-24225 GCA_008508345.1 Paragonimus westermani
TTAATGCTGCGCAGCATGTTGAACAACAACGCATCCTACGTTGACGCCGTCACACAAGCTACACTGCACGCGATCTTACAGTGGGGATTTCCGACCTTCCAAAATTGCACTTCATCCAGCAACCGAATCTCATAACAACCCATTCGGTTGTCAACAGCTCGCCAGCTTCCACCGTTTCAGTGTGTGATTCGCAACACTCAGTATCACTCCCAATATGCTATCCGGATTTCGCTAAGTCCAAACATATAGTTTTGTTCTCCACTTAGAGTTGATACACTGTTACTCACGTGATAGATAGATATAGAGGTATATAAATATTCACATATAAATATGTACGAGCGTCTGTAGTTCAGGTGACGTGTAAAATATATCATAGTTAAATTTGTCATCCCAGCACATTTCTTTGTTTCATAACAGATCCTAGTGTGGATTCAAAACGTCACAATAAATCGTTCACTACTCATTGTATGTTTTTTTTTCAAATATATATCGGCGTCATTCACCTCCTGATTACACGCAACTACTGCGCTAATAAATCCACTCGTCGTTGTCCGCGATTTTCAACATTCAGCAGAGGTTTCATGGATGGGTCTTTCCCAAGCTGACCCGGTACTCACGATAAATCCGACCTCAGCATAGTTGCATAAGCCATGCCTCTTCTTGCAGCTTATGAGTGAAGAAGGTGTGTGCTGAAGTATCTTATGTAGCGTAACGAATAGAGTGGGGCGATCAACAATCACATGAAAGTGTAAGAGCAGTGTCAGCCAAATCATCAGCCTTAAAACGGGTCGACTGCCTTGTGTGTGCAATCACAGGATTGGTCAAGTAATTCAGCGGGAAATGACGCACGCACAGGCGCAGAAAGACTAGTGGTCGGTCAACGCTCGAGCGGCTGGCCTAGGCTGTCAAGGTGTACAATGGGCCCGAGGGCATAAATGATATAATGGAATGCTGCCGAATCCTCACTTCGACGGTTACAATCTACGACTCGATTACCCAACTGGGCTAATGTGATCCACGTCCATTGTGATTATCTTATTTGTAAAGAATGCAAGACTGATCCGTTTCGAAACTTTTTCCAGATCCACCAGGTTTTATTGAGTTTGGTCGAACATACATCTTACAGACAACTGAAGAAAAACGCAACAATTATTCGTCGGTTTCTCATAAAGATTTGTCTGACAACCTCTCAGTATCTTCGGCACGTTTTGTCTAAACATGTGTAATATGCAGACGTTTCTGCAACAGAACATCGGAAATGACATGAATATCCCTAGAGGATTTTGAAGATTTGAACCGAAAGCACGCTTATATCGACAACTTACGTGCAGTATGGGGTCTGCAATGAACAGTAATGAGCCCGTAGATGAAAACAGCACGTGTCGAAATGAAACGATTGTGAATCATGTTGACCAGCCTAAGCAAGCATTCAAAAGCGGATGTGTACAAATACGCGAAATTGAGAGAGCACGCTTCAGACAGAGAAATACGGTAATATGTAGTATTTGTTTTCGTCGGTCTAAGGAAGAAAGCTTAAGGCTAGGATCGATGCAGTGAAAATGGAGGACGGAATGTAATTGACAGTCACTTTACTTCTGATTAAGGGTACCGTTACAAAAAGCGACGCGCTTCCCCCGATCGGAAAGAACGATATTCCGATTGCATTTCAGATCGGTCGGTCACGACCGACCTACGCAATCTCCAGCTGTCCTCGAATGAAATGCATACAAGCCCCAAGCTTGGCGAAGTTTCAACCAGTGGCCCGAGTAGAGATATCGATTATCGATCAAGTATTTCATCTATGCACAACACATCCACACACGAAATGGAACCCAGCGACTAGGGTTGAAAATCGTCCGGATATTCGTCACAGATACTACAACTGTGTAAGAATAGAACTGTACTAAGTGAACCACCACTCGCGACTCTATCAATCTGACGATAAACCTTGTCCTGAAAGTTAAAGCTTTCGTCAGACTTGCAAAGCAAAAGTAGGCGTTCTAATTCACCTTCTGAGACTACAATCTTCATCTGATTTGAGGTTACACAGGACGACAGAGAAAGCTGAAAATTCGTTCTAACGACACACTCGAAAACAACTATTCCATTCCCAATGAAGCCATATGTTTGGTAGATGTATTGAGGTTTTCTAACGCCGTTGCTAGATGGAGATTGCATATTGGGCAATACTCTGTCATAGAGTCTCGTGCCTGTTTCAGAACTTCCGCCAACAAATCGATCAGCTTATACCATAGACGGTTGGAAATAGCCAACAGAATTCCGTACGTGTGCACTTTGGGAAGTCCGTATATCTGAAAAATTTGACTTGTACACGGCCTGAATGCGGTGTCGCCTAGAACATTGCGTTTAATTAACAACTGTACTTCTTTGCTAGCCCGTCCTTCTAAGTCTGTTGCATTATCAGTTTTCCGCCCATCACAAATCGTGAGCGATCACTGGAGGCTAAATTCATTTTGTTAATGTAATCCACACGATCCATCACTGCTGCTCTACATTCTTTGTCAAGCTGAGCGATAAACGGTTCTTCGAAGAATGTTTAAGAAAATCGATATGCTCACTTGTTGAAAAATATATCAGACGACTAGGAGTGATTCTATACTTATGTTCACTATCGACGAGTTTTGTTCTGGAACAACTCTTATAATGTTCTGAAACTGGCTAAGGAGACCGGTAATGCTCTTCAGGAAGCCATCCCCAACAGGACAGTGTATGAAGCTTAACAGCTTCTATCCCGTGTAGTATAATTGAAACTTTGTTGCATCGTGCTTTCACAGAGCACAGAGGCTATGCACGGAAAACAGTGTTCGACTGAAATTAACGCATACATACACTGTGCAGTCTAACGGGTACCTCCTGCAATTTGTCAAGAAAGACAGCTATTCCATCGCTTCAAGAATACAGGTAACAACGGGTACCGAAGGAGACAATATGTTCAGAACTCCCGTTTCGAAATGACGGATGGTCAACTATGATTAAAAAAAGCGTTAAACATCTGTTGTACCCAGATCTTTTACGCTGCAAAACTATGTACTGCACAGCGACCAAGAGCCCCACCAGACCCTTCGAATACGAACAAACTGCGCACATCTGTCATACATTATTGTTTGTAATAATATCCGTGTAGCTAGTGTATAAACTGCATAGGGAGGCCAAGCTGAGAGCTAGATTCTCATATCAAACAGCATGCTCCCAAGTGACGGGGAACAAATTTAGAAACGCCAGTAGCAAAACACAATATAACCAGGACACTGAGTTAAAGTTTGTGACGCGTTCTTCGTGATTCTTTGAAACAACAGGAACCGCACCCTTCAGTTTGTTGAGGCCTTGGCTATCAGGCGTCAGAATTCCCCCTATGCGTTCAAACAGGACCTGTACTGACGTTGCGGCTGCCCCGATAGTCGATGTCCCCATATTCCCAATTGTCAATCCTGTCAATCTGTCTAATCCCTTAAAACAACTTTCGCCCTGTGCAGCATTATCCTAATGTTCCAAATTTGTTTAGTCTTGCTTTCTCAACCTGCTACTAAGTGGTAATATGATTGTTCGCCATCACGATTACTGTGGATGCTCACAACAATTGTTGGTCGCTTGTTTCGAACTAACGCATACACCGTACCCACTTTGAGTTGGGTGATCAATCGTCAGCCGTTGCTGACTCAATCAGATGGTGCTCTCCGATGTACCAGGCATAATCTGAGCTATACTAATCTGATGATGATGCTTTTGTTTGACGTCATCAGCTAAGTGGACGATATTCTGAGGAGGTTGCACCCTGCTATGTTTTACGCGATACGGCAGTAACTATGAACTGCTAACATTGAATTGTCCAACCGGTGACTTTTCATGTAACCGCTAGTCAAAACTTTTTGAGATCCTACTTCTCCACGTCTTCTAGATAACGCCCAGCGACTGGAAGACACAGTACAACCGAATGGGATATATCCTACCGATTAGTCAGTCCACCGACAGCTTAGCAATATATAAAAGTGTTTACAACTTCATCCCACTGTTGACGTTTGCACAGTAAGGCTTCAGGGTTGGTTTCTTCCGCAGAGCTTTCTGCATAACAGCCTGCCAGGTTGTTTTGAACAGTCAGAATTAAACCGCAGTCTCGAATCGACGATCTGAGACATCTACACACTGAAGTCTTAGTGTTCTAGATTACGTGCAATAAGACCCACTTGGTGTTACAACAGCCGCCAATAGTCATGCAAACTTCATTGAACACGACTGGATGAATGAAAGCGTGCACAAAATGATTTCCAATAGTTGAGTCTACAGGTGAAGGGCACGTGGTTGAAAAAGTGCATTTATTATTGCGTTCTAGCTCATATCCCATTTTCACCATCTGATCGCTCAAATTAACCCACTGTTCGCTGCATTTTAGCACGTTCGATTTCTTTGAAACCTTTTGAACATAATCTACTAATGAAACTGGACTAACACATGGTACTGCCCGCCAAGTTAGCAAACCTCCAGAAATCGCCAGTAACCGAGCGATAATCATTGAGCAAAAAATGTATGATGACAGTAAAGAAAAGCGTAAAATCCTCATATTTTTCGGCCAGCACTAGCTCCACTTTTGCTATTGCAGATGAGACAGAGGCTGCTACAGATACTGCAATCTCAGGAGCAGATCTTAGCACACCACATGAAAGAAACAACATGTCATATTCAGTTTTCATCACCAACATATTCTCAGCTCAGACCGGAAGAGTAACGGAACTGGGGGCTGAAATAGCAAAACTTTTTGGTAAAAGCAAGGAGCTTGCCAAAACTTTGCATAAGCCAGATGCGATATTGAGCATCATGAATGCCTCAAGCAACAACCACCATCAGACTATCCTAGTCATAAAGACCTCGTAGCTGCTGGGACGTTTATTAAACCTGTAGCTACGGAATTGCACGAGCGGTTACGCTTTGCAAATATAGTCGTGGTGTTTAACGTGCCTGATAGAATACCTCTGCTGTCTATGAAACGGATCTTACTCAAAGATAATGATGGAGGAACAAGAGTGCTACTACTTAAGACTTCGTGAAAAAATACAGCAAAAGCATTTTTTGTTGTTGCCATAGTTCACAAGTGAAATTTTGACGAACGAATTCGCTAGAAGACAAGAGCAAGTCAGGCGTGGCACACATTTTTAGTCCATCAAAGTGTTCGATGATGAGACGCCACTCCAAGGAGAAATATTACGAGCCGATATTTCCTGAGAAAGGAGGACTTAGGTAACACAGACAAAAATCTCATTGATATGACTGCACATCTAGACTGCTCCACGGGTTCTCTGAATCACTAATCTGCAACTAGAAATCCCGCCGCGTTGCCGGACGCTGAAAAACAAACCAAGTTCAGATCTGATGACGCCAGTCGCGTTCAATTTTCCGCATGGAAGCTCGAGATTAGTGCTGATAACACAGCCGCTAGTCCTCAGTGTTTCCCTCCGTCAACCGAGGCCTAGGCTGGGAAAAGTCTTAGACATAATGCATTCACAGTTACCTAGAGCACTGGCAGGAATAGCCTAAATGTTGACGCGGCTGCACGGGCATGGCCATCTACTTCTTACCAGGGGCATCGCTCTCCATTATCTGGAGTAAATGCAGATAGCAACGGCAAATCCTAAACACCTGAACAAGGCTCTAGAGAAACGGTAAGACCTGTACGGTGCTCACTGAAGAATATTTCGGACTTCCAACAAGGGCAAACCATAAGTACTTCGCAAGCGTTATGAATATGGTTCTGATAACCACATTCCAGGAAACAACGCTTCGCAGGCAAAACTACACAGTTTGCTCCCGCTGCCTTCAAGTCAACCTAAGACTATACTAGGGGTCACCGATACCATCCTTTATCATACAGCTCCGTAGTAACTCATCCCCCAACCCAAAATAGGGGTGCTACAAGGAACCAACTTCCTAACAGGTATACCCCCAACAATTACGTCGTCACCTGATTATGCTACCAACTCAAATGTCAGCCAGACCAGTCCTTTTTCAATGTATCCCTCGATATTTCATAATCCACCGCCACCTGTCCCCCCACGTCACACTCAGCCATCCTGCCGTAATGACGCTCTTCCAACACTTTCCATCTTGGAGTCAAACCTATGCGACGCCTACTCGAAGATGAGCGGAAGTTTGGTGCATCCCTTAGATGAGGCATTTCCGTAAAATATTTTGCAACCCACACCCCCCCATCTACCATGAATTTCTTTAACAGTTTAATTGTTATAACTAACAAAAGGAATTCCATTGTTTTACTACTCATGAACGCAAGATCACCGGTTAGTAGGGTGCACATTTTCAAATCCTCTGTGTTGGTCTCGGACGTCTTGTGGTTGTTGAAGCAACGCTTAGTCTTCTCGCAACGTCTGTCGATATGATAGATCCACGATATTTGCGTCTGTAAGTAACGGGCATATATAACTTCTGAGTCCGCCGAGCAGCCGACTCGGATCCATAAAGGAAGACGGTCGCATTGAAGAATGCCGCTTTGCTGATGTGGTGACTGAGTAAAACGGAGGAAACACCAAGGGCGTGCATACTACAGAAGAGGGTGTAGTCAGAGAGAAAATGTTTGAAAGTTACAGAACTTTGAAGCACTGAGCGGGAAAAAAGATACTTCGCTTGTTCTGCCAATTCAACCCGCAGAGTATGACGGCACGGTAATCCACCCAATAAAAATCACGTATGAATCGATTGTTTACGTGGTTCAAGGTAACTCGGGGGAATACGTTCGAATGCATCTTCGGGGTGTTTCGCCATTACTTGACAAAAGCAGCGTCGGATACGTGCTCAATTAATTAGGCTTTGACGAGGGAGTCAAGCATTTCCAAAATCCAACAAACGGTTGAGAAAACTCCCACGCTGGAAACCGTCGAAAAATTGAAAATCTCGTAGATTGTTCGATTGAGACAAGGTTTATTGCACCCACTCGTCGTAGAAGACTTTCTTACACGACGAATGTCTATGAGATTAGCAATTCAGTTAGTTACATTAACTCCTTTTCTCAAGAAAGGGAACGCAGTCTCACAGTTTAAGTAAGAAAATACAGAGTTATCACATTCACTAAGATGAGTAATGTGTAAACAACATTTTTTGAGGAAGACTTCATGCGATATTAACATTTTTTCTTTGGTTAATGAAATATAAAGCTCTGTTTCCGCGGTATTGCGCGATTTACTTAGGCAGCCGGAATATTGGGTTGGCACTTCAGAAGGCCTTGTGAAATGTACGTGTTCTAATTATAGTTCATATAGAATTATTCTACTGGATTTACTATTAGGTGCCAATTTTACATTTTCCAACAACCTGGGTAGTACATGCAGGTGGACAAACACAGACGGATAAAATGGTATTGATTTTACAACGGTTTCGTGAGCATTGGACCAAGTTCTAGATTGGGGTGTGAGTAAGTGATACAACGAGCCGTATCGCGCAAGCTGTTTTCGAGGGTAGTCTGACAGCCGGGATGGGTATGTGTGTTAAATGCAGCTAAGGGCTAAATGTTAACCGGATCGCGCCCAAAATCTCAGCAGAAGACATTGCGTTCGATAGTGCAAGACAGCTTTCCCAACCATCTTTGGAACGTTGAATGTAGCTACTGGCTCTGACTTCATTCGGAAGTTTATCCGGAACGGAGAAATATGTTAAACCAAAGAAATTTGCGCCTGCCTCTTTCCGAGAAAGCATGGTCAGCAAAGTGGATCTTTTATTTCCTAGACCGCATAAGCTGCCTTGTTGTAGGCGAAGAGTGAACGCTGTAGTGATGGTGTCCGAATGTATGGTTTTCCAAGGAAGATTAGGGTCTAACGTTGGCCTTTGTAACCAAAGTAGATCAATACCAAATTTCGACACCGTTCTCTACAGGTGAATGGAGAACTCTTCTAATAAGCTTTTGGTAAGTGATCATTGGAGGTTTTCCAGCACAAGCCTACCAGATGCGCGTAGATGGCAGTAAATAAGTGTGCAATTCTCAGGGTGATGTGGATCACAGTTGGTGGAGCGTCAGCCTCGCAACGGATAAAGTGAACCTCTGCTTGATGCAACCGATTTTCCTTTCAGTTCTGCCGCCTTAAAACATACTTGTTGGAGAAATTAAGGGAGTTTCAGTAGAGTATTCCTAGATCCCTGTCGGAAGTGTGTCTATCAACATTACAACCGTCCAGTGAAACAGAACCATTGGGTACTTAAGAACCGTCAGTGACGATGTTCGGTTTATCTGCTGAGAAATCAATCAGTAATGTTTTGCACCGCACCCGCGATGGCGTTAGCTCCTGTCGCATATTTCGTAGAGAGAAAGCGATGTTTCTGGGCTGGTAGGCCGTGTAACTGATTTTGTTCTCGTCAGTAACCAGGAGGGGCTTACCATGTTTGACACCATCACATGCGTCATTCACATAAATGCGGAGAAGAAACGGTCCCAGAACGCTTCCTTGGATCACCCTACTGGTCACTGGTTTTGGTACTGGTCACTGCTCCCTTATTCCGACTGTTTGGGTGCGGCCTCCAAGGTAGCTAATCAAGGGGTCTTGTGTGCCAAAAGGTGCTAGTTAGATCATGAGGCACTCATGAGTTGCACTACGAAGGGTCTTTTGCAGTCCCAAGAGTATGACAAGTTCTGAAATTCCTGTATCGGTGAACATTGATATATGGGTTAAGAGTTCCAAAGGGAGTCACAAAAGAGCGCTTACTAAGGGGGCCGTGCGGCAAAAGGTTCATTATATTCTGTGAACTTAACATACTTCTATCACCCCCTCGGACATTCTTGGACAGCTTAATGTGTGGTTGATGAGGCGATATTATTAACATCTTGTCTTGGACCACGTTCGTGGTGGGGCACAACGGCTGACTTTATTCATTGAGAAAGGGGGATGTTGGAATAAAAAAAGTAAACAAATTACGTAAATGATAAGTGTGTCCTCACCAGCTTCCTTGATGACTACCGGCAAGATGCCATCAGGTCCAGGATGAATTAAGAGTTCAACGGTAGCTAGCTTTGAGCGAATACCTCTGAATGCAATCCGAACCGTACCTGGTGCTTCACCTAATTACGGTGGAGTGTTGACGGATATTTAGTTGTGTTCTTCTATAAACGGATCGACAGTGTGTGAGTTGACGATTTCACATATTGCAACGTGGTCATCGACAACCGCTTTTCCCATGAAAGTATTAAATTTCATATCAGGTTCTCCCACGGAGTTTCTCCGTCTCATAAGTTGCATTAGTTTTAAACATCTCTGCCCGCTACAGAGCGTGGCTCTCCGTTTATTTATGTGACGCAGTTGCGTTCGACATTTTGTGTTCAACATGCTGCATATTTGCATCACCAGGGAGAAATCTAGTGTCCCTCTGTGCCTACATTTCAGGTCTGCCAATCTTCTGCAGTAAGGACTCTACATTGTGCATAAGAATCGACGCGTTTTTGACTTAATGAGGGCCAAAACGTCGACACCAAAAGTCCCGGGCCGCTGTAGTTGGGTCTGATGTGAGAAAGAAGGTATTTCAATTTGAGGATCATAGTAGGTTGAAGAAAGTATTTCTATCGACGAATTCGACCGGACGCTAGAATGCAACTGTCGGTTTGCAGCCATATTGTAATCAAACAGACAGCTGGTAATATTATGGTCACTTCCCGAAAAATTTTACAGCGTATATCCCCAAAGACAAGATACCTATGGTTAACGTGAGATCTGAAATATGCCTCTGTCTGGTGTGCGTTAGGACTTGTCGATTCAACCCATTCAGTTGAATGCACAAAGGAAATTCTATTTGCACTGCTGAAGCTGAGAATGAGGTCCAGGAGATATTAGGTATGTTACATTAGCCACCTGTTAGTTTGTGTTCGCAAGGCATGTTTCATGCATGAGTCACTACCCCTACAATGTCAGTCAAACCACTGCTTGTAACATTAGGCGGTCCGTAGTCACATTTCATGAGTAGCTCGCGAAGACCAATGGAGATCGGTAACCACAACGAGCGTTCGATTTCATGAGGACTAGACTCATCAAATGTTACTGCGGAAAATTGCTCTTCTAGGTAACTAATGTATCCACCACCTCGTTCTGTGCAACGATGTTTATTAAACATGGATACGCTGTGATGCTCATCTGACTGTCTGGAGTATCGAGGGGGCACCACGTCTCAGTCAGGAGAATGATATCGTGGATGAATAAAGAGAAAAAGGATGTAAAATGATTAATCTTACTTACTAGTGATCTCAAGTTTATGGGTGATTAGTTAATGAAATAACTTCTGTCAGGCACAAAATTCAAAGTGCCATAGAACTTTGAGGCGGATGGAGCAGTAGTTTACAAAATATATGGAAAGGGTTGGTCAGCAAAACGTACCAGTTTTCCTTTAATAATGTAGTGGGTGTCACAATGGTGCGGCTCCAGGAGAGAAATTGACGGGTGAGTGTCATTATGGTAGGGTGACCGGGTGGGACGTGGAGAGATGAGCCGAGCGACAGTGGACAAAATGCCTGGAGGCACACTATAAAGGCACTGATGGGGCGGATATTTGATTTAGTAACACAAACAGGTGATGACGTACTTGATGAAACATACATATGTGCAATTTGGCTGACAATAGCTCCCACATTTTGAGTGAGAGGATAAGTTGCCACTGAGCTGTTGGGAAATGGATGAAAGCAGTGAGACCTAGCAAAGTAGAAAGCAGGGTTAAGAGCAGTGAAGAGCGAATATTGCAATCTTTCTGCGCAGCGTGCATGTAGCGGAGGAAACTACAGAAGAGCGTTGTATTCCATAAGGCCCACTGGTTTTCGCGTCTTTCACCTAGCATGGATTTACACGTACATTGGGCGTCTTAACCACATAATTCGATAACATACTTCTCCAAAGTCACGATACATGCCTCCTCCTTCTGCTCCGTATACTCAGTGCGCTGCACTCGGAAAAGTTAAAGGATTACGGAATTAACCGTCTATTTCAGCATACCCTCGGATATATCTGTCGTCACAATTACCTCGCCCATTGGAACAGCACGACGGATCGTATCCATTGGATACCTTCATTCCTCATCATCATTATCATATACAGCAATACATTAGTGGTTCACATTAATGCTTAACTGCCACACAACCATGAAGAAAAATCAAACCCTATACAGGAAGAGAGAGAAGGAAAAAAGAAGGGGACGGGAAGGGACCTAACTACTGAAAATAACTAAGTCTATATTCAAACATTCAACATCAAGGTGCTTACACCTAGCAAACAAACAACCGAGATACAAGTGAGAGTAAGGCGTCATCAGCAAGACAGCGACCTTACGGCTTTAACTGCCCCGCGTCATTAAATGCACTCACTTCACAGACAACTCGGCCAAACAACGATATCCACGCCACTGAGCTCGATTAGCCGCCATATCACCTACAGTCTCCAGCTACCGACTCCGTGAGTCGCGAGGGCCTCACTACGGTGGAAATCTAAACTAATGCAACTTCACGGACTACTATGAGTCAGTTCCTATTACTTTCACCGCAATTCGGCCTCGCGTTCGTATCGAACCTGCGCACAGTGTTTACATCCACTACAACGTGCATCGAATTCGATCCACTCAGCCGTCGTGTCCTGACAAACTCTAGACTCCAAACAACTGTCGGGTAGTGACGGCCACCACGTACACGGAAGCTTTAGGACGCTGATGATCCTGGTCCTCAAAGGACTCGTCGAGCGACGCTCAATTAGTCCATAGTGTCAGCCGAGATACTGGATTCTGGATGGTTGTGTCGGAAAGCTGCGGAGTACCTGATGGGATTCTAACCGGCTAGACGACTGACTTCAATTCACAAAAGACGGTTGTAAAGTTAACGTTAACCTTCACTCACATTCAATTCAGCGATTTAGTAAATGATACACGGGTTCGAGGCAGGGGTCCAAGGTTCCCGTATCCCGTCGTTTTCCCTTGCTCAGTGTAAGCGGGCGTCTGTTGATTCGAAAGGCGATCATTGAAAATAGGGTGTGGCATTGCTATTCGGGATTACAGTGAATACCAAGAACTCGCATAATGAAATTTCAGATGAATGAGAATCGAGCAGTTTTGAAGAGATCCTTAGAAGCGCTGCTGACGACCTCAGAAGGAAGGCTGTTCTGATGGCTAATGACTCTGCAAGAAAAGAAACACAGCCTAAGAAAGGTTCGAGGATGAAGCTTGAAAATCTTCCTCAACGGCTATCGTCATTCGCTACGCTGAAAAACGTATCTACGAGGCCCACTTTGAAGAAGTGTGTGGGTAGTAAATCACCGCGGAGTCCTCGAAATTCGAGTGGGTATAGGTCAAGAATTCCAAGTTGTGACTAGTAAATGACATTGCTCAGGCCCACGACTAACTTCGTAGCCGCGCGCTGGACACTCTCAATAAATAATGTCTTGCTTCAGGCCGATATACACGACCTAATTCGCATACTTAAGGAGCGGTCTCACATAAACCCCGTAAGGCGTTTGAAACGCTTTCCTGTCTATGCGGAGGGAAGTGCGCCGAATCATCCTAAGAGCGGCAAATCCCTTTTAGCCGCCGTCTCGTGGTGATACAAGAGGGACAAGTTAGACGACAACCAGATGCCCAGATATATCTTCAGATCGATTTTCATGATGTCTACTGTGCTAAACGCAGCATGAATCATGAAGGCTTTGCCAGAATCTCCACGGAGTGACATGTGAACATACTTATTGTCATTTAATGGAAGACTTTAATCGTCCGACCAGCGCTCGATCGCGTCAAGGTCAATCTGTAGTGCACTGGGATCAGTGGCATTCCAGATTTTTAGGTCGTCGGTGTACAGGAGAGCGTTGCTGGAAAAATTATCCATAAGGTCGTTGATCTAAACAGGGAGCAGCAGAGAACCCAGCACTAACCACTGGGGAACTCCCACAGAAAGAGGGAGACGAAGGGTCTGAGCCGGTTTTAACTCCAAGAAAAGAGGCCATCCAGCGAAGAACCCCTCTGCGAATACCAAAGACTTCCAGTTTGTGTTTCAGGGGGCCGTGTGGGACACAGTCAGAAGCCTTGGCGAAATCGAAGAAGACAGCATCCGAGATGAGGCCATTGTCTCTGGCCTCCGTCAGACTATTCATGTGAATAAGTATGTTTGTTATGCATGACCGATTAGGAAGGAAGCCATGCTGGGTGGGGAAGATGGCTTGATAAGAAGTGATTGAGGATGGCACGCTTTCATAGGCGCTCCATTATTTCGCACTGAATTTGGATAAGGCTGGTTGGCCGACAGCTAGGCAGAGAGTACAGGTTGCCCACTTTAAATATGGGTGTGACCGTCGCCTCTTTCCTTGCGTTAATGAGAATGCTAGTCTGAAGTGCTTGCTTAAACAGCTTATGAAGAGGTTCTGCCAGACTAGCGGCTGCTTCGAGTATTCTGAGATGGATCTTCTCAGGACCCGTTGAACTGTACGAATAAACTATGAATTAAAGGTCTTCAACATCTAGCACAGGAAACTCGGCAGTGGCGAGTGGTCGCCTGAAGTTCTACAGCGGTAGGACAAAATGCCAACCCGGTGAGTTGAGACTGCAGACTGTCGAGCAGCAATCCATGAACAACTCGGTCACAACTAGGGAGACAAATAAAGTCTCCACTTCGGGCAATCGCGGAGAAATAGCCTATGGTTTTTTCTTTCTTATTCGTCGCATGTGCTTAATTGGGAGTTTTTGTTCTCGCGGTCTCTGAACTGACTTCCGCCGTTAGGTGTATGGTTTGTTCGCCGACTTCTCGTCTACACCTGTTTTTGATCATTTGTAACGCACTTACTTCGCCCGAGCTTCCTGTGAACTCATGCTTCGCAAATAAATTGGAACAGTCATCAAAACACGACGTATCCTGCACGAAAGTTGTTGATTTAACTGCTGGCGTGCATGTTTGATGATTGTTATATGTAAACAGTATGTTGATTGTCACGTGCGCTGCCATATTTATTCTCCGCTCATTGATTCTTCTTCATACGTTGAAAATCTTCATACCGATTACAACATTTTTTTCACAATCTGACAATAATATTTACGTTGCGCGCACGAAAAAACCTTTCACACTTGAATGCTTATCCTGATATTTTATTATATCTTGATACCGTTTGCTTGTGGAAACTTTTTCCGCGTATTTCTTCCTCCTTAATTTACCTTGCCGGACCTTTTTATAGGTTCTCTGGTTCCATCTTTCGCCTGACCGCTTCGCCATTACGTGACTGTTGCAGTTGATCATATTTACGCGAAAAGTTACTCTCGGAACTTGCATATTTGGTTGATTCAATATCGAGGCTTGTTGTTGTCTTTCACCATTTGGTTTATTATAGTTTCTGAACATTAGCACCTCATCAATAAGAAACTCCCCAATACTGTCGTCTTTCTTTTTGGATCTGAATCGGTTACTCGACGGGCTCAGAATTTATAGACGCTCGTCACTTACGGAGGTGACTAACGTGGATCCAGCAGATCGATAGAATTTGCGAGAAGACTAGGCGTTGCTCGATTAAGCCAACAGTGCTTGATTTATTTGAGTTACTGTAGACCGATTCTATTTGTCGAATGGGAGAGAGCTATCAGTCCTTCTACAATGTGTGAGCTAACCTATGTTGACACGCGTGATGTGCAGAGACGTTCTCTTGGCTACCAATCGGCCAACGCTTCTCCGAGGACAACCGCTTGCTGCATATTTCTGTGTGGAAAAGTAAATAAGTAAATAAACAATATATATTCTTCAACGCATGTTCGAGAAGCACGCTGGGTTATGCGCGATCACTGGAGATATTCACAAAACATACATAAACGACCGAGTAATCAGTAGCACAAGCGTGAAGCCTGCCGTCAAGAAGGACGTGGTCAAAAGGCAAATGACTGTAGTTCATTAAACTTTGACACACGCAACAGGGAAGAAGTTGGTCCGCTCGCTTCACAGATTTAGTCTCAAAACAGGGTTGTGGGGTGGGCAATCTTTCAAAAACAGTTCAAGGTCACGCATGGAGTAATGCCCATGCGCATCTTTGAAGCGTTTCACCATTAGGGGACAAAATTTGCGTCAAAAAAGTGTCAACATAGATTGGCTTTGGCTGGACAATGCGGAAAAATCCAAAATCCAGCGAACGATTGGGCAGATTCCAACGTTGGATTTTTTCGATTCCCCGGAAACCTCAAAAAGTTGAACATTTCGCGAACCGTTCAGCTAAGACAAAGTTCCGTGCGCCCATTCGTCGTAGAAAAATTTCCTCGCTCACTGGAGAGTATGAGGATCGGAAAGGAAATGTAATTCTACATGTTAAATGAGAAAATTGGGCGTTATAACATTCAGTATGGCAAACAATGTGCTAGGGGAAATTTTTGCCAAAGAACTCTTGCGATATTATTATTTTTGCCATGATGCTTGTCTACTGTTTGTTGTGGCATTTTGCTATGTACTTGGGATTTATTCGGGCACGCGAAAATTTGAGTCGACGGTTTGCAAAGCCGCATGAAATGAGCGTCTGATAACTGAAGCTTAGAGTACGTCGTTCTGCTGGACTTATTATTGAACGCCGCGTTCACATTTCGAGGGGCGTTATACAGCGGGATGGTTATCTACGTGATGCGCATATGACGGCTAGATGTTTCTCGGACCACAGTCTAAAAGGTCGTCAGGTGATGCACAGAGTTTGAAGGCAGACATGGTGTTTGTTAATGTAAGATTGCTGTCCAAACCCTTTTTAAGCGCTGAATGATGTTACTGTCTCTGACTTCATTTGGAAGTTCATTCCAAATGTAGGTATACTTGACAGGGAAGAAGTTTGCACGTATCGTTTTCTGATATATCAGGTTCGGCGAGGTGGAACCCTTATTTCTCAGACTATGGAGGGCTGTGTTGTTAGTGGACGGTAAACACTGTGGTAATCGCATCCGAATGCGGGAGTTTGTACAACAGCGTAAGGTCCAACTTCAGTCTACGCAACCGAAGTGGATCAATACGAAGATCTTCACAGCGCTGTCTGTAGATGAGCGAAGAAGAATATCCCAATAAGCTTTTGAAAGACGATCGTTGGAGGTTTTCTATGACAAGGCTATCAGACTTGCGTAGATGACAGTAAATGAAAGTGCAGTACTCAACTTGAAGCCGAACACATTTTGTAGAGCTTCAGCTTCACAGCTGGTAGAGTGAACGTCTTTTTGATACAGCCCATTGGTCTTTTAGTTTTTGCTACCTGGAGGCGTACGTGTTCAGCAAAACTGAAGGAGTTTAAGTGCCGTATTCCCAGATCTCTGACCGAAGTGGCCGTGTCAATATTACAACTATCTAGTGAGATGGAGCCCTGAGGCAATGCACAACCATGAGTGATGATGTTCGATTTTTTCGCTGAGAACCACATCAGCCCTGTTCCACACCACAACTGCAATGACGCCAGGTCCTGCCGTATATTTTGTAGACAGAAATTGATGTTACTGCTCTGGCGGAATGTGCAAACGATTTTGACAGCGTCAGCAAGCAGAAAAGGCTTGCCATGTGTAATAACGTCGCACAGATCGTTTATGTACATTAAGAAGAGCAACGGACCCAGAACGCCTTCTTGCACGACCCTACCAGTTACTGGTTTTGGTTTTGAGTAGTGCTCCTCGATTTTGGCTGCTTGAGTGCAACCTTCAGGGTATAACAACAGCCAGCTATACAAGGGACATTGTATGCCAAACGATGCTATTTTGATCAAGAGACGCTTATGAGGCACACGATAAAAAGCCTTTTGCATGTCCGAGCGTATGATGAGTACCGCATTCCTGCGTCAACGGACGTCGATATGTGGTTTAAAAACTCAAGCTGATATGTTATACAAGAGCGCTTACTAAGGAAACTGTGCTATGAAGGGTTTTATATGTTTTGTGTCCTTAGGAACTCGACTATGTGCATCTTTATTATCCTTTGAAAGATTCTCGAGCAGATTGACATGTGGTTGATGCGACGATAGTTACTAACGTTCTACCTTGGACCACTCTTGTGGCGAGGCATAATGACCAAGGTTTTCCACTGAGGAGGGAAGGTGCTGGATAAAAGTGATAGGTTGAACAAACTGAGTGAGAGGATGGGTATATCCTCACTTGCCTACTTAACGACCATTGGTGGGATACCATCTGGTCCAGGATGGACTGAAGGCTTAATGCTTGCTAACTGTAAACAAACACTTCGAACATCGATTGGAACATTACTCAAAACTTTATCTGTTTTCGACGGGATATTAGCGGGTACTAAGGTGCTTTCTATGCTACAGGGTCATCGATAACCATTTTGTCTTTGAGATTAATAATTCTTATAACAGGATGCCTCATGGAATTTCTCCGTCTTAATAGTTGCACTAGTTTCGTGCATCTCTGCTCACTACGAAGCTCGAATTTCTCTTCGTTTATTTGACGGAGTTGCGTATGACGTTCTATGAGTTCAAACATTTTTCTCATTTGCATCACAAGGGAAAAGTCTAGTCTTTTTCCGTACTTCGGATTAAGCATTTGAAGTCTGTCGGTCTCTTTCGCAGTAAGAATTTTACCTTGTACACACGAGCCGACACGTTTTGATTTAATGGGGACCGAAACGTAGATACAAAACTTTGGATGTTTGATGAATTCTTCAGCCGCTATGCTTGGGTCTGGTGTGCGAAAGAAGGTATTCCAATTCAAGGATCTTAGTAGAAAGAAGAAAAAATTCCAATAAATGAATTTGAGCGGACGGTAGCATAAAACTATCGATTTGGTAGCCACACTAAAATCGAACGGACATTTGACGACATTATGGTCGCTCCTTCGGAAGTGTTGTGGGACAGATATCCCTACAGCCGGAATACTTATGGTAAATATAAGATCCAAAATATGCCCCTTCCTGGTGGGCGTTAGAATATGTTGGTTCCACCCATTCAACTGAATGCATGAAGAGAATTTGGCCTGTTGTGCTGAAGCAGAGAATGAGGTCCAAGAGATATTAGGCATTTTTAAGTCACCGCCAACTGGTTTGTGTTCACGAGGCATGTTGGACACATGGTTCATTATCTCCTCAAGGTCAGTCAAATCACTGCTCGCAGCATTAGATGGTCTGTAGATGCATCCCATAAGTAGCTCGCGAGAACCACAGAGACCATTAACCATAACAAGTTCTCGAGTTTATGAAGTATAGACTCACCAAGTGTGACTGCGGAAAATTGCTCTTTTAGGTAAATGATGCGTCCATCTCCTCGTCCTGTGAGACGATCCCTACGAAACATGTGATATTCTACGATGCTCATCTGACTGTCTGGAATGTTAGGAGAGCACCACGTCTCAGTTACGAAGATGATATGGAGATTAGACAAAAAGACAAGGTTCGAAAATGTGCATCTTACTGACTAACGATCTTGCGTTCATTAGTAATAAACCTACGAAATTCTTTTTGTCAGATACAGTAGATAAACTGCTAAAGTACTTCACGACAGATGAGGCAGTGGGTTGAGAAACACCAAATGTAAAGGCCTGATCTAAGGAATTCACCCAGTTTCTGCTCATATTCGAGTTGATGGCTTGAAAGTTTGGCTCCATGATAGGAAATGCTGGAAGAGTGCCATTATGGAGGGGTGGCAGAGTGGGACTTGGGGAAGGGTGCCAGGTGACGGTTGATGAAATATCGGGGGGTGCGCTAAAAAAGGACTGGTTTGGCATACATTTGTGTTGTTAACATAATAAGGTGATAACGTACTTGCTGGGGTATACATATTGGGAACGTGGTTTCTGGTGGAACTCACATTTTGGGTAGGAGAATGAGTTAATACGCCGCTATTGCATACTGGATGGTAACCGTGACCCTAGTATGGTGGTAAGTTGACCTGGAAGGAGTGGGAGACAGATTGTTCAGTTTCACATGTGAAGCGTTGTTTATTAAAATTTGGTTATCAAAACCAGATTCATGACGTTTTAAAGTTCTTTTGGTTCACTCTTTTAGTGCGAATCCGAATTACTGTGCTCCGGTCAACACCTCACAGGTGTTATTCTTGAGTTACAGCATCGATCAGATGTTTTGGACTTGCCGTCGGTATGCCAAATACTCCATATAACGGAGAGAATTTCCTCTGATAAAGGGTGGATAGCCCTGCTCGCGCAGCCAGGTAGATATCAGGGGCATTTAAACCGCTTCTTCCAGTGCTCTGAGTAACTGTGGGTGCCTTAGGTCTGGGACGTTTTCTAGTCAAGGCCTCGGTTGACAGAGGGAGAGTTGAACACCAGCGGATGAGTTTTCACCAAAAGCTGTGAGTTTCGTTGCGATGAGTTAACAGAGAGACGAATCTAGACTTCCAATAAAGTCTAGGGTCCACTCATCGTCCGGTCAGTCCAGGGCTGCATCAGTGGAATTGAGATCGCGCGCTTCCGCGAGGATTATCGACAAATACCACGTGTGTCAACAGTCGTTGATGTGGTAAATATGCCATTCCAGTGCGCAATATTCGGTGACGATGATGATTTGCCGACATACAGAGTATTTGAAAGCATGTCATTAGAAGGGACGAGGCCTTTACCATCAAGGGTCTTTCGGTTGAACGGGCGGAAACCATATCCGAGGATGACGTTCACCGGTAGCTCCACTTGGCCGGTCAGCCCATCAGCTCGTTAGGGGACAACAAAGTCGGACCACTAATAGGTTGTTATGTGCCGGAAGCACATGTATTAGTAGATCAGCGGGCAGGTAGCAGGTGTCAGCCATACGCTGTAAAAAACCATCTTGGGCTGGACCTTGCGAGGTCCAATGTAGCTCTCAGCAAACAGCAAGGCTGAAGTTCATTGCTTAATGGGTGCCGAGCTAGCGCGATTGGATCAGCACATGTTCAACCTAGAGTTTGTAGGGTGCGGACTTTCCGTAGAGGTGGACCGTGCATGCGAAGACCAACGAGCCGAGTTTATTGTAGAGACCACAGTTGTGCACAAGGATGGTGGTCATGAGGTTGGCATGCCGTTGCGATCATCGGCTTCCGACCACTTTCAGCACTTCGACCTTCTGATAGATTCCAGACGACACCGTCTAGTCGATCAAACAACAAATCTTACGGTTACCGAGATTTTGACCGATAAGCTACCAATCAGTCCCGTATGTCAAAGATCCACGAAATTAAACTTCTTTGGTTTTTAAACGATAAGTATCCGACTACTTTTTGACAGTCTTTATCTCTGCCTGCCGTCAGTGCTTCCACGAGGCACCACATAGTCATGACAGGCTCGCCGTTGTTCGCCAAATTCCACAGGTTGACACCAGACAAGCTCAAAATAGCCCGCTCTGGGTTTGAGCATATGCTTGAACTCGGAATCATTTGCCAGTCCAGTAGCCCTTGGGCCTCTCCACTCCACAAGGTCCCTAAAGCGTTGAGCGATTGGCGCCCT
Organism: Paragonimus westermani; assembly: GCA_008508345.1. Taxonomy (NCBI): domain Eukaryota; kingdom Metazoa; phylum Platyhelminthes; class Trematoda; order Plagiorchiida; family Troglotrematidae; genus Paragonimus; species Paragonimus westermani. Next base: position 20,389 of record QNGE01005591.1, read on the forward strand.
CGTGGAGATTATCGTTCGCTCAACAACGCCACAGTACCCGACAGGCACCAGATTCCGCACATAGAGGACATCACGGCTAGCCTTCGTGATACTCGTGTTTTCTCGAAAATTGATCTGGTGCGCGCATACCACCAGATGCCGGTTGCGGACGAGGACTTCGCCAAGACGGCCGTCATCAAACTATTCGGTTTATTCGAATTTCTACGTATACCGTTTGGTTTGTGAGACACTGCACAGACGTTTCATCGACGACTTCACACGGGGTCTGGATTTCGTCCACCTTTACATCGACGACCTATTAGTTGCAAGCGCTTCTGAAGAAGAACACCAGATTCATCTGCAACAGCTCTTCGACAGATTAGCAACTTTTGGCTTAACGATTAATGCAGAAAAGTGTTTTTGGCCGGACAGCATTAGATCTTTTAGGGCGCCACGTTGACCAGCTCGGTATTTGACCGTTAACCGATAAGGTAGGAGTAATTTGCGATTTTCCCCATCATACCACCTTCACTGCCATTCGTTGAGTTAACGGGATGGTCAACTACTATAGGCAGTTTTTTCCACAGTGCGCTCAGCTTATGCAGCCTTCAACTGGTTTACTACGCGGCCGTGTCAACGGAGCCGTAGAGTTATCAACGACAGCCATCGAATCGTTTGATAGAATCAAGGATGCATTAGCCACCCCGGTTATGGTGCACCACTTCAACCCAGCCGCGAAAACAAGTATAGCCGTTGACGCGTCAGACACCGCAATTGGCGCCGTACTTTAACAGTTCGTCGATGGACTCTGGAAACCGTTCACTTTCTTTTCCAGACGTTTACTTCCGGCTAAAACGAGGTGTAGCACTTTCGGTCGTTATTCGGCCGTTCGTCACTTCCAACATGCCCTTGAGGGAAACCAGTTTGTGATTTTTACCGACCACGAACCGTTGGTTTTTGCCTTTTGCAGCAGGTCTGAGGGACATTCTCCCCGCGAAATGCGACATTTGGACTTCGTATCTCAGTTTACGTTACTGGCAGCAATAACGTTGTGGCTGATGCCTCATCCCAATTGTCAGCACTAGTTACTCACGACTCTATCGACTTGCACGCCATGGTCAACGCACAACGTTCGGGAAATGATTTCCGCGCCTCCTGTCAACAATCAGCTTTAGGCTGACTGATCAACCCTTGCCAGCGTCTGTAGACACTATCCTTTGCGATACCTCCACTGGACATCCACGTCCAGTAGGTCCTATTATTTTCCGACTACGCGTGTTGGACACGCTACACAACATTGCTCCTCCTGGCATCCGGGCCACGGCCAAGCTAATTTCCGATAGGTACTTCTGGCCTGGTATGAAAAAATGATCTTCATACGTGGGCACTATCTTGCCTAGCTTGTCAACAAGCTAAGGTTCACTGCCACGTGTTGGCTCCGATTGGCTGATTCCTTTTTATTACATCTCGACTTGCACATCTCCACATCGACATCGTAGGTCCCTTGCCACATTCTAATGGGATGACATATCTCTGGACGATGGCAAATCGTTTCCCGCGGTGGCCAGAGGCCATCCCCATACACGACGTCCGTTCTGAGACTGTGGCACGAGCATCCCTTGAGCGTTGGGTAGCATCTCATGGTTGCCCAGTCATGGTTACGACTGACCGTGGCCCTCAATTTGAGAGCGATTCGTTCGCGAAAACACTGAGCGCGCGTAGATGTCATCGCACGCGGATACGGCATAGCACCGCGGTCGATGCAACCCTTTGGACAGACGCCCTGCCAATGGTTTTATTCGGCATCCGCGCCGCCCTTGAGGCCGATCTCCACGTCTCCAGCGCGGACCTCCTGTACGACCAACCACTGCGTCTTCCTGGCGATTGCTTCCCATTTGCTACCGATGTCCTTCGATATGATGCATCTTACGCCAAACAGCTCGCTTCGCACATGCGCCGCCTCCGTGTCATGGACACGAACAAAGCTGCGAGGCGTTTGTTCCCAAAGACCTCCACGACTGCACGCATGTGTTTGTTCGAGTGGTTGGTTTACGACGCTCGCTCGAGAGACCTTTCGAAGGTCCTTCCAGAGTACTTCGACGGAAGGATCCTTTCTACGTGCTTGAGCGCCAAGGAATTCGGGACACGGATAGCATCGATCGTCTGAAACTTGTCTACTTCGAAAGGACAGAGGAAGTCTTCAATGCTCCTCCGCAGCCCCTGTCCACGCTGGCAGCTTCCTCGGAACAGACTCGCCCAAGCGCATCGTGCTCAGCAGACGTCACGACTTCGCCGATGACGCCAGCAACCGCCGTAACGCGTGCAGGTCGTAGGGTGCACTGGCCGAAACGCCTCATAGAAGACTCGCGTTTGTCAAATCTCATTTTTCTTTTTGTTCACAAAAAGAAATCGCAGACTTTTTATTTGAAAAATTACAAAAATATCGTTTACAAAACAAAATAAATTTGCGTCCGCCCAGGTTTTTGTCTCTCTCACGAATGTTCGTATTCGCTGTATAATTTGGTTGAATACGTCATTTGTTCATGTACTGATACTCAGCTGGTCCCGTTTTATTTTTTTTCATGTCTCATCCGACGCTGGCATTACGTATGTGGCATATCCGATCGGGATCATCCTCGATATCGTATTGGATGTCGGGCTTGAACGTTCCTTGGATGCCTCGTCTCGAACATTTTTTACGGTTGTTGCGGCACCTATAGCGGAGGATACTCGAGTGGGAGCTCGCAAGGAACTGTAGGCATTAGTACTCCTCCACCTGCGGCGTCTGGGGATTGTCTTACGAATCGCAGGCTGATTGGATATCATCTGGTACGCCGTGAACCAGATAAGGCCAAGGTTGGCTGCCCCGTTATCCTCAACAAGACCGGAGGGTTGCTGTCACAGTACCCTTCTAGGGGGAGCTGTGTAGCAGCCTGGAGATTCAGTGGCCTACCTGCAGTATGGTGTGTAGAATAGTTCCAAAACTCATAGTTCCATATTGTACCCAGGCTATTAAGAAAGCTCGCATGATGTATGCTGTCCGATTGTTTGTCTGCATGTCATGTGACTGTGGCGCGAACCCAAAGGACACGCGTGTCACACTCTTCCGGTTAACTCGCTCGTCGACGGCCGGTCTGTAGTCTCTCTGGCTAATTCGCGTGTCGGCACCTTTCGTAGCGCTACCAGAGAATACTTGTACATTTCGTCGAATAAAGATTTTGTCTCTCTCCTCAACGGCATTCTTGCTTTTCGCGTCTGATAATTGCGTATTTGAAGAAAAGGTGACATAGTGCGACGAGCACTGAATATCCTTTTTTGTTGGTCTTATTCAACCATCAGGAGCCATGAGATCTAGTAGCGGTTTGGAAATAATGGTTTCGCTGCTTCCCGTGCCCACAATGAATTTATACTTGCATCCTGATTCCAACTCGACTCATCTGTGAATAAACTGTTCTACCCTGGATTTTGTTTGCAATGAGTAAACAGCAGTGGACGGTTCTATAGTACTTGTCTCTCTAGCTTGACTCAGGTGACATTTCTGACTTCTACATACCTTCTTAACATGACCAGATTTACCGCATAGATATCATACAGCATTACGAAATTGGCAAGATGATCGTAAGTGTAACACATCGCACGAGAAACACTTGGTAAAGTTCTTTGAACTGGGATTAATGATGGGTCATGAGACGACCTGTTCACTAGTTGACCTCGGTTAGAACTGATCCAACAAAATACAACCCTGTCAGTTAGCACTATCGACAATCGATCGACAGTGAAAAGCCAAGTCTCAGCGCGTTGACTTCGTATATTATTACCGACCCTGGAAAATAGAGAGTACAGAGAGGCGCGTCAAGC
>QNGE01005591.1:28055-41404 GCA_008508345.1 Paragonimus westermani
GTCCACAATAAATTCATACTTACATCCCGATTTGAACTTGAGGCATCTATGAATAAATTGCTCAGCCCTGGATTCCATTTGCACTGAATAAGCAGTAGTGGACGGTTCTATAATACTTGTCTCTCCAACTTGACTCAGGTGACATTTCTGACTTCTACATACCTTCTTAATATGACGAGATTTACCGCATAAATGGCATATAGCATTACGAAATCGGCAAGATGATCGTAAGTGCAACTCGCCGCACGAGAAACACTTATTAAATTTCTTTGGACCAGGATTGATGATGGGTGCATGAGAAGGCCTGTTCACTGGTTGACTTCGGGTGGCAGTATGCGCTTTTCTCTCGTCTTTTGTCACGTTCGAATCAGCTGTAGCGGCATTGACGTCATCCTTCTGCTGGCAGATGTCTCGGGCCTCTTGGAAAGACACATCTTGTTTGACCAACAATCTACGCTGAAGATCATTGTCATTGACGACAGCAATCAATCGATCACGTAGACGCTCCCCCAGCTTGTTACCAAAGTTGCAACAAGCAGCTTGTTATTGCAATTGTAGAATGAACTCACGGAAGCTCGTGCTTNTCGTAGCTCAGATTTGAAATTCGTCTGTTCTGTGGCCTGGAAATTGACTGGAAGCACGTGCTTCAACAGCAGTTTCTTTAGTTCGTCGAACGGCAACGAGGCTGGGGCATTCGGACAAGCCATATTCTTCAGTAACCATTACAATTCACGACCACCAACGGTAAGGAAGAAAGCTGATTGGCTTTCCTTCTTCACATCACGACGAATGCTGCACCACAGTTCAAATCGTTTGACCCATTCCTCGATTTCACTCGCACCAAAATGAAGATTGAATTGCACAATTGCAGGCAGTACCATTCAGCGACGACAATTTGTGATACTCAGAATTGGGGACTTCTAATAGCTCTAGGAATCGTACGTGAATTGAAACCGGGTACTGGTATCAGTAAGCAATTGTTATTCATGAATTAAGACGCCGGATTTATGGATGTACAACAGTATTAAGGAAACCACAGTCCGTTATTGGCTGATCTCATTAGCACATGCAACATCCTAAACTGTGTGTTAATTGGTGGGCTAAGGAAGAGATGAAATGACGAATAACGGAAGGCACAACACAGAGACCCTCCGTGCATTCCTGATGTATCTATAACGCGATATTTGGGTTAGCAGTTCGTCAAATCTGTTCTGTCGGGGTTTGGATAATCAATGAATCGAGATTTCCACCGCAGGCCTCTAGAGCTGAGCAGGCACTTTGCTCAGGCATAGCTTCAATGTCGTTGGCCTCACCGAATAAGGCGAATTTTGTATCTGAACTTTCTAATATTGTCCCAGCTATTACGCGTTATTCACTTGGGCGAATGTTAGTGATGGATGACAGCCTTATTAAAGAAGAAATGCGTCTAAACGAAGAGAAGCTGATGTTTATGGGAGCACAACTAGAATTTCGCATGAGGTTGAAGGAAAGGTATATGTATGGTAAGACTGAGGAGCCAACCGGGAGGATGAATGGAAACGTCCACCCGTCTGGCTCGTCACATGGACCTCCTACTAACGGGTTCCAAGGAACCTCTACGGCGCAGTATATGTTCGATTTAGGTATATGTGGGCCTGCCATCAAGGGTCTTTCGGTTGAACGGGCGGAAACCATATCCGAGGATGACGTTCACCGGTAGCTCCACTTGGCCGGTCAGCCCATCAGCTCGTTAGGGGACAACAAAGTCGGACCACTAATAGGTTGTTATGTGCCGGAAGCACATGTATTAGTAGATCAGCGGGCAGGTAGCAGGTGTCAGCCATACGCTGTAAAAAACCATCTTGGGCTGGACCTTGCGAGGTCCAATGTAGCTCTCAGCAAACAGCAAGGCTGAAGTTCATTGCTTAATGGGTGCCGAGCTAGCGCGATTGGATCAGCACATGTTCAACCTAGAGTTTGTAGGGTGCGGACTTTCCGTAGAGGTGGACCGTGCATGCGAAGACCAACGAGCCGAGTTTATTGTAGAGACCACAGTTGTGCACAAGGATGGTGGTCATGNAAGCTGTGAGTTTCGTTGCGATGAGTTAACAGAGAGACGAATCTAGACTTCCAATAAAGTCTAGGGTCCACTCATCGTCCGGTCAGTCCAGGGCTGCATCAGTGGAATTGAGATCGCGCGCTTCCGCGAGGATTATCGACAAATACCACGTGTGTCAACAGTCGTTGATGTGGTAAATATGCCATTCCAGTGCGCAATATTCGGTGACGATGATGATTTGCCGACATACAGAGTATTTGAAAGCATGTCATTAGAAGGGACGAGGCCTTTACCATCAAGGGTCTTTCGGTTGAACGGGCGGAAACCATATCCGAGGATGACGTTCACCGGTAGCTCCACTTGGCCGGTCAGCCCATCAGCTCGTTAGGGGACAACAAAGTCGGACCACTAATAGGTTGTTATGTGCCGGAAGCACATGTATTAGTAGATCAGCGGGCAGGTAGCAGGTGTCAGCCATACGCTGTAAAAAACCATCTTGGGCTGGACCTTGCGAGGTCCAATGTAGCTCTCAGCAAACAGCAAGGCTGAAGTTCATTGCTTAATGGGTGCCGAGCTAGCGCGATTGGATCAGCACATGTTCAACCTAGAGTTTGTAGGGTGCGGACTTTCCGTAGAGGTGGACCGTGCATGCGAAGACCAACGAGCCGAGTTTATTGTAGAGACCACAGTTGTGCACAAGGATGGTGGTCATGAGGTTGGCATGCCGTGGCGTTTTGGTGGTGTAGTACTTCCCGTTAACCGATCTTTGTCTCAGAATCGTCTGAATTTACAGGATTGGTGACCTTCACACGATACTGACTCGGCACGTGAATATATCGTGATTATCCAGGCACGCATGGCCACAAGTCATATATCCAGAGTCGACACCAGCGAGTATTAAACCGTTCGATGGTGGTATTCATCTCACCACCCTGTGTTGAATTCGGACAAACTAGGGGAGGTGCAGATTGTATTCGATTGCGCGGCGGAATACAAGGACACCTATTTGAACAAAGTGCTGCTGCAGGGGCCGGTCCCAACGAACAACCTAGTTGGTGTATTGTTACGGTTCCGAGAGGGCTTGATAGCCTTGTCCTCAGACATAGAGGAAATGTTTTGCAGGTGGAGGCACCTGAAAGGGACCAGTGGGCACTGAGCCTCCTTTGGTGGAGTAATGAATCAATGTCTGGCTCACCGGACACGTTTGAGATTATGATCCACCCCTTCGGGCTACTTCTTCTCTGTTCTGCACGTCACACACTCAAAAAGACTGACATTGATAATGGGCTTTGATTTAGCGAGCTGGTCAACCAGATTGCCTTTGAGAAATTTTACGTCGACGACTGCTCGGTGTTAGTGGATACGCTTGAAGATGCCAGATGTTTAGCGTCTGATTTGCGCGAATTGTTTCTCCCGGGTGGATTTAATCTAGTAAAGTAGAAGTCTAACAAAGCAGAGGCGCTGTCGAACACACCGCCGAATGAAAGGGCGTATGTGTCTGCAGCACTAGACCTAGGTGATCTCAGTCACCCGAAGGCCTTTGGGACCCAGTGGTACGTATCAGTAGACTGCTTCAAGTTTCGCGTATTTTTACCGAAGAAGCCATTCACTCGCAAAGGATCGTTAGACTGTATCGCGTTGGTGTACGACCCATTGGGGTTAACTGTTCCGCTTGTTCTCCGCGGTCGAAAGTTACTCAAGGGATTATGTGGCTTGAATATCGGGTGGGATACGTCCTTAGACGAAAACTGTCGAGGCGAGTGGGAAATGTGGTCACGGGGTGTAGCGACGACAGACTCAATTATTGCACCGCGTTGTATCAGACACAATGGAAAGACGCCGACACGCTCCGAGTTGCATATGTTCCCCGACGCTTTCGATACTGGTTACGGAACTGTCGGCTATCTCCGAGACGTCTTGGGAGATGGCAGCAATTTTCGCTGCTTCTTGATGGGGAAGTCCAGTGTTGCACCTTTAAAGCACTCGTCTATCCCAAGGTTGGAACTTGCAGCCGCGGTATTGGCGGCTGAACTTATGGGATTTGTACTGAGTAAACTCGAGCTAACCTTCATAACATAACACTTTGGACAGAGTCCGTCATCATGTTAGAGTACTTGAGAAACACCTCTTGCTGCTTTGTCACATTTGTAGCCAACCGTGTCCAACTAATTTGTGACTACACCCAGGGCTGTCGATGGCGACACATTCTCGAGGTGTTATAAAACCTTGATACCGTTTGCTCATGGAAACGTTTTTCCGCGTATTTCTTCTTTCTTAATTTCTCCTGACGGACCTTTTTATAGGTTCTCTGGTTCCATCATTCGCCTGACCGCTTCGCCACTACGTGACTGTTGCAGTTGATCATATTTACGCGAAACGTTACTCTCGGTACTTGCATATTTGGTTGATTCAATATCAAGGCTTGTTGTCATCCACCATTTGGTTTATTATAGTTTCTGAACATTAGCACCTCATCAATAAGAAACTCGCCAATACTGTCGTCTTTTTTTGGATCCGAATCGGTTGCTCGACAGGCTCAGAATTTATAGACGCTCGTTACTTACAGACGTGACTAACGTGGATCCAGCAGATCGATAGAATTTGCGAGAAGACTAGGCATTGCTCGAACAACCACTATACCTCCAGGATCGACGAGAGTGACGTCCAAGAAGAGATTAGGTAGAGTTTGGTTGGTACCAATAAGTAGTCGGCTTTCAGGATTATGCTCTGTGAAGTGCGATAGTTCTGGTTAACTGGATCAGAGCCAAGAATTGAAACCACGTAAATTTACAGGTCGTTAGACTCAGCTTGATTTGAGTTTCGAACTGTAGACCTTCTTGTTGATTGCTGTAACCAGTAACGGATGAGAGTAAAAGTTAACAGCTTGTGGTCACTGTTTCCAATTGGCGGCTTGATGATCACCCTGCCTACCAGGTGGCTCTCGTTAGTGATGAACATGTCTAGCAGAGGAGGAACTTGATCAAAATGATGACGCGTCGGAGATTGGACGTGCTGTGTCCACGACTGCCATTATCTCAGCTTCGACAAGGAAGTCGAGAATCCACTTTCACAGTCCTGGCGAGAAATTGATGCCCAGTTTACCTGGAGTACACTAAAGTCACCCATAATAAGCAGATGCGTGAAACATTGTAGCCCTGGGAAGTTGTTCAGCCTCACCAGAAGAGTGTCGTCTTCAAAGATATCGGATGAAGGAGAACGACAAATAACCCACACTAGGAGTGAGTTTTGGCCACACAGTGCTAGTCGGATCTAAGAATATCGCATTTATCAGAGGAGGAGAAACCACCGATAACAGTGGGTGTCGGGAGACACTGCTGGGGGGAAACGCAGAGACCCTATTCTCCCTCGGGCTGAGTTAGCCCGGTAAAGTGAATACCCCGGGGGACTCAGTTCACTGCCACTGACATCACCGTTAAGCCGTGCCTCCAAGAAAACGAACGTGTTTGTTCGGTTGTCATGAACTAATACCCTGTGATTGTTTGTACAGACTCAGACAGTTCATATACATAGACTTGAAAGCTACTTCTCGTTGGATTTCACGAGAAGAAAAACGGAGAATGCGAGGAAGACCTTAGGAAAGAAGGCCTAGAATTGAGGAGGGTAGTGGGGCTGGACTCAGTTTGTCCCTGCGAGTTGTGAGTTGATGGCCCTCCTTGAAGGCTGTGAGCGCCACATCACCACATGTGCATACGTCAGAGACCCTAGAGGACGCTTGACTAGTGGTCTTCGTGTCGCAACTGACGACCTCTGCGCCCTTGTCAAACTCCTCTTCTTGGGGGTGTTTAAAGATTTTCGCCCACGACAACGTTGACTCCATCGTTTGCCGATTGCACGGTCTGGGGGAAGGCAATGTGCGCGGTGCTATGGGGCCACTGATAAAAAGCATTTATTGGGGAGGGACAAATCAGTGCTTTATGTGTAACAGGAGGCGGTCTCAGCAGGTTATTTTCTCTCCAAACTCTTTAGAGTAAGAAGCTCCTGCTTGAATGTTCCATGGGTTTTGATGTAGTCAATTCTGAAGACAGATTTTTTACAGTCGCAGTGCTCTCAGATTTGGTGCCTGTGACTGGGGCGTCGATCGTTGGAACGACCATGCATACGCATTCTACAACAGCCACAGAGGTTTGAGGGAGAGATTCAAGAGCAGAAATTACGACCTCAGTCTCCATTTGTAGCTTTCGGTCATTCATTATTCGTGAATTGGTCTTAGCCCACTGCTCGCGTTTCACTATCTCTCTTGCCGACAGCAAGTGAAACGCACGCCTTTCAGATGAACGTTCGGGGAATTCGGAGCCACTGTTTTTCCAATCACGGCCACGGGACTGAGCATGGCTGGCAAGGTTGCCAAAACGAGAAGGCGATTTTCGATTATATTGGCGCGCATGCTGCTTGCGATTACGAGGTTTGTGGTGTCCTCTGAGGATAAGGACGCTAATACGGATTTGGGTGGCTCGGTTGAAGACACTCTGAGGAGGTGGCCTCATAAAACATCACCGGTAGAACAGAAACATGAACGAGCGGCAACAGCGAGAGAGGTTAAACCAAAGTTCGAGATACACGCGCACGTATTGCAGGAGATCTAGGAATTGAGAATATGTATAAATCGTAGGAGGAGATGATAAAGGAGACAGTGTGAACCAAAGAATTCACAGTTGCCGACTGAAAATAAAAATCTCTCAGATAAAATTTATCATGGTTTATTCTAAGAACGATGAATGACCTTTTCAGACAGCCGCGAAGAACACCATCCAGAAACTAGCGCCACAGGAATGATTGAGGTTCATAGGCTGCACTTTCTGATACGGCACACAATTCTAATACGAGCGAGGGTTATCGTTCATTCGCTTTGTTCTGTACAATCTGAGGAAATTTGAGGAAATAACGGAGTACGGTCCAGAAGATCGTCCAGTTCTCCGGAAAAGTTGGTACCCACCTATCTTCCCTCATCTGCCCAAAAATTTCTACGTATTTTTCCGAAGCACTCCATATCAACTAATGGCGAAATTCTTTGACTATTCATTTTCTCCATCCTGAAAAATCCTTTTTCTGGCATGACCTTGAACATAAGAGCTAAGTTAGCCTTGTGAAGCAACAATTGATGTAACAACTTAACATTTTTCATTGAATATTGAAAATCTTGAGAACTTTTGTTTCGGAAGCNGACCTACGTTAGCCCTGTGAAGCAACAACTGAAGTAACAACTTAACAATTTTTATCCATTATCAAAAGTCTCGAGGACCATTCTTTCAGAAGCAATTGAGCCATCTGCCTCTTCATAAGCTAGAGATTTCCTTTATTATTTTGCCCGTTTTATTACTCTATTTCTACAATTGGTGTCTTGTAAAATTAAAAATTATGTGTACGTTATGTAGTTCACGTTGAAATGTGTGTACTGATCACGCTTATCCGAGCGTGTTTCTCACGAATGGGTTGAGAAATATACCATTATTATTATTTTTATTATATACGGGATACTGGTATCGCGTTAAGTTTAATCTGTTCGAGAAATATCACATTGGCGTTGCGGCATTCTTCAATAGCAAGCAAGTCATGCTTCTCGAAACTTTGGGCATTCATTCATTCCCTCCTGGTATTGAAGATTATTTTGAACGATCTGAACTATGGTGTAGGACCGCATCCGGCCTAAGTAAGGAGACAAAATCCTCCTTTCTCCTCTCAGGAATAGGAAAAGATGCCTATTGTCTCCTGAAGAATCAATCTTATCCAGATTTGCTGGTGGATTTCCCATGTAAACGCATGAAGGAAATACTACTCTGTCATGTAACTTTCGAGGTCGCCGAACAGAGCTAACCAAACCAGTGAGTCCGTGACTTCATTCTCCAGATTCAAACTTAGGCAACATGATGTGGTTTTGGTGATCAATTGGGGGTCGAACTTCCTGACCAACTCATCACCTATATAAATGCTACGGCTCTACATCGACAAATATTGCTAGCCCCAAAACCTGAATATCAAAATACCAGTCATCTGTGAGGAGTACGGAAACGCTAGTAGAGCAGTCCGGAGTGGAAGTTCTAGTAAGGCCTCAGCCTTTATTGATCGATGGAAACGTCATCTAGCAGATTCGGGAATTGTGCCTCATGTTGTAAGAAACACTCCAGACACATATGCAGTCACCGCAGCTCTATATGCCACAAGTGCGTAAAACGAGGTCATTCACAAAGTGCCCGTGGGTCCAACCAAAGTTGTAAATGTGTAGGAACAGATCAAAATGAAGTTAGTGCTCATATAATAAAATGGACTCCTTTACTTGGGTAATTGGTTCATTTACTTCACGGCATTTATTGCACGTCCTTTTCACAGTACTTGGCACGGTATATGATTGTATTACTGACAACGGCAGTACAGAATCCATTAGCAGTGGACAGGTGGGTATGCGCTCGAGGCTCGCCTACCAACGATTTGAAACGTATTTCTTGAAGAGCAGTCGGGCCGTGATCCCATCAGCATCGAACTAAAAGAACGCGTAAGAGTTTGGAAACAAACCGTACGTTTCCAGCAATGTTAGGAAATATGACAAGCGATCAGCTCTAGCCTAATCTGGGACCAACGGCAGCAACCAAGTGAAGAAAGAAGAAGAGCGCGTGGAGGGCTTAGCCCACTCGGCGGCACTCGAAACCGCGCCATTCTGGAAGCGGATACAATCTTCTCACGAATTGTCGAGAATTACGACAGTGTGTACCACAGTTTCTCCGTTCCCCGTTTTGAAGACATTCAAGTTTTTCAATTTGAGCATCGCTCACATTTGATCGCAGACTTTGCACCTTCCTATCTCAAAGAGAGGCACTAGACTCGAGTTTTTCTCATTAGAGCTCATCAGTAATGCATATCCTTGCCACGGCCGGAAGTTGATCTCTGGCCATTCCNATTAGAGCTCATCAGTAATGCATATCCTTGCCACGGCCGGAAGTTGATCTCTGGCCATTCCAATCATGAAGCAACTGTGTTAGCCACTGTGCCATTTACCTCACATTAAGCACGACCGAAATATCCAAACTGAACATTCAACCACTCTCGCTTGTGAGCGGTGATCAGTTTGCCCGATCGTCTCGAAAGGAGACCGAGTTGCTGCCCGTTAACTCCAATCGATAACCCCGCGATTAGGACTTCCTAAACAGGTGGAAATCTCCGATCTCACTGAACCTGCAAGGCGATATTTTAGATTACTGATAAGTAGTCGGGAAGACGATTGGGCAACCTGATCACCGCTCACAAGCGAGGGTGGTTGAGCGTTCATTTTGGATAATTAAGTCGTGCCTAACGTAAGGTCAATGGCGCGGTGGCTAACACAGTTGCCTCATGACTGGAATGGCCAGAGATCAAATCCCGGCCGTGGCAAGGATATGCACTACTGATGAGCTCTAATGAGAGCGAAACTCGAGTCTAGTGTTTCATTTCGAGATAGACTGGCGGAAATTCTATCTAAATGCAAAGGCTGCGATCAAATATGAGTGATGGTCAACTTGAAAATAAACCAAATCCTCGACTACACATTCAAGCTTGTCTAGGATCCACCGTTATGGTCCATTCGAACCAGTTTCTCTGGCGTTCTTTTCCGCAGTGATGAATGCCATTGATCATATAGTTTCACGTCAATGATTGAAGTTCACGATTTACACTTTTTGATACGGCGCGCAATTCTAATACAAGCGAGGGTTATCGTTCATTCGCTTTGTTCTGCACAATCCGCATATAGGGAATACAGGTCTCTCGTTAAGTTCTATCGGTTCAGGAAAAAACAGATCACAGTCGTGCTCGGATTTTTACTCAGCTCAAACCTAGTGCTAGTTTCTACGCAGTGGTGTTAACACAGCACGTCAGCTTATGTAACTGCGTTGTGAATTGTTTAATATTTGATGTGGTTTTTTTCAGGTAACATTACAATATTAGCACAAAATTCTTGGTTCAGAGTTACAATCACTACACCCGCCGCAGCTCTAATGAGATTTCGGGATGTTGTATTGATGAAGCTGCTTTTCCACACATTCTGGATTTCTTGTCTGTGCCGGATCGGCTGCACACACACTTGCAGCGACTGAATTCACATTGAGAACAGACTCAGCCTCAAGATAATCAGCGTGCAATTCAGAGGACAGTTACAAGATTTTGTTGCACTTAGGACCCGTCATATAAAGGCTAGAATCAGCAACGAAAAGTGAGCACATACAGTTGACGGACTGCAAACCTGAGCGAGAAAGATAAAAGTTGTCAGCAGTACACGAATTATGCCCAAGATAACAATTGTAGCGAACCTAATTGTTTATTTCTAACTGCGTTGAAGTTACAGTTGGCATTTGTACTATTTCTCCCCCCCACATATTGTATGCGCTTAAACGTTTGTTTGAACAAGTGTGGTTACTGGCATGTCACCCGCGCACTCGAACGTTTCTGCTCCGGTGCCTGCTTGCTTGACGTTTTGCTGTACTAACGTTTCATCTCGCTCTTCGATCGCTGTCGTCGAGTTTACTTGTCAGCAATATATTTCTTGTCTACTCGTTGTGTTGTTCGTAACTGACCGGACATAGCCCGTTTGAACTCTATAAATTGGTGAGCCCGTTTAAGATATATATCAGTGTATACCTGAGTTCTTTTTTCCTCTCCATTCATTACTTTCTGGGTGCCTACATTGTATATATATAACGCATATATATATAAATTTATATATATGTTTCCATTCGCTTGGTCGCTATGGATACTGGAGCGGTCAATTCCGAGGTCTCGTCTTCCATATCGTTGATCACGTTGGCCGTTCCCGCTTCTGGGGATCTTGATCCAGAGCAGTGGTTCGCCGTGTTGGGATTAAATTCCGGCAACCGGCGCATAACAAATTACTCGGACAAGTTCTCTCAGCTTGTACCGCGTCCTCCCCGAGATGTTTCAAACCTGATTAGTGATATCTTACTAGAGTCAACAACCGATCACTATGAATCCGCGAAGCAAACAATTCTTAAGGAAACACAGCCATCCGATAAAGTGCGTCTGGAACAACTGTTCCAACGGCTATAGATGGGGGACAAGAAGCCATCGGTACTTCTTCGGGAGATGCAACATGTAGCAGGCAAATCACGGTTGCCTGAGTCGTTTTTGCAAGTGTTGTAGATACAAAGATTGCCTGAGTACACACATTAGCCACTTTCCGTGTTGCCCTCACATTCATTAAGTGACCTAGCAGTTTCGGTCGACGCAATACATGAGCGTTTCCGAGGCACAGAGCAGCCAGAAGTAGTTGGGCAAATAGTTAACTCGAACAGTCAGGCGGATCATTTGTTGGCCACGAAGGACGCCGAAATAGCAAGCCTGCGGAAAGCATTGGAATGCCGTGAACGCGACTCTTTAGAAACAAACGCCGAGATAGCTCAGATGCGGTATGAACTGGTTGATATTCGTGCCAGCATTCAACGTAATAAGTCACCGTCCAGAATTCCTACAGCGCGCGCCCGATCACCGCACGGACTAAAAACTGGCAGTGTTCATTGGTAACACGACATATGGTGAAAACGCTAGACGATGCCGATCGCCATGTAGCCGTCCTGCTAACAAACGTTTAAAATAGAAGGCCGGCGTGTTCTAATGACGACAGCCACAGGCCAGTCAAACGGCATTCGCCTTTCCTTTCTGAGGGATTTAACCTTCAAAATGCATTTTTTAAATCGACACAAGCGGAGGTTAGTGTCAACCCGCATTCAGAATCCGGCACCACCCTCCGAGCTGCAAACGGTACGCCCATTAGAACCTTCGGTCGTCGGCTGTTGAACTCAAACTCCGGTCTTAGACACGATTTTTCCCGGGTTTCTCCTGTGGCCGACATTCCTTTCCCTGTCGTTGGTATCGACTTCCTCTGACATTTCGATTTACTGGTCGATGCACGTCGATTGCGTCTGATCGATACCCCGACAAAACTAAACGTTCGGGGCAAGCCGTCGCACTCGGCTGTAGTCAGTCCTATGCTAGCCAATCCCCTAGTTTGCGAGCCTTACGGGAAACTTTTATCCAAATACTCTCAACCGATTCGCCACGCTAACGAACTACCGGTGTAGCGACCTCATTTGTTTATGGCTAACTGCGTGAGGGTTACAGTTACCATTTGTACCCTCTCCCTTCCCCCACAACCCTTGCAAAAACGACTCAGGCAACTGTGATTTACCTGCTACATGTCGCATCTCCCGAAGAAGAACCGACGGCTTCTTGTCCCCCAACTGTAGTCGTTGAAACTGTTGTTCCAAACTCATATTTCATCGGATGGCTGTGTTTCCTTAAGAATCATCTACTTAGCGGACTCATAACGATCGGTTGTCGACCCCAGTAAAATATCACTAATCAGGGTCAGCATATCTCGAAGAAGACGCGGTATAAGCTGCAAGAACTTGTCTGAGTCATTTGTTATGCGCCGGTTGCCGAACTCTATTTCCAACACAGCGAACCACAGCTCTGGGTCGAGATCCCCAAAAGCGGGAACAGCTAGCGTGATCAACGACACCGAAGACGAGAATTCGGACTTGACCTTCTTAGTTTCCATAGCGACCGACCGAATGGAAATGATATAAATATATATATGTACTATATATACAATATACGCACCCAAACAGTGATGAGGGGATGAAAAAATGAAGTCAGGTATACACTGATATGTATATCATAAACTGGCTCACCAATTTGTAGAGTTCAGACGGGCTATGGCCCATCAATTACAAACAACGCAACGAGTAGACATGAAATATATTGTCGACACGTAAAATCGATGAGAGCGAGCGAAGAGCGAGATGAAACGCTGACACAGCAAAGCGTCACGCGAGCAGGCACCGGAGCAGAAACGTTCGAGTGCGCGGATGGCCTGCCGGTAACCATACTCATTCAAACAAACGTTTAAGCGCACACAAAATGCGGGGGAAGGGAGAGAGTACAAATGCTAACTGTAACTTCAACGCAGTTAGCAATAAACAAATCGGGTCGCTACACCGGTCGTGACCACCGACGTCGCGCATTACCTTGTCACACGAGGGCCGCAGTGTGAAGTCGTCCACGCCGCTTAGCTTCCGATAAGCTCAAAATTGCCCAAGCCGAATTTGAGCACATGCTTCAACTCAGAATTGTCCGTCCGTCCAATAGTCCGTGGGCTCCCCTATTGCACATGGTGCTTAAAATGACTGATCACGACTGGCGCCCATGCGGCGACTATCGAGCGTTAAACAACTCAACCACTCCCGATAGGTATACAATTTCCCACATCCAGGACTTGACGGAAACCTGTCAGGGAAACAGATATTCACAA
>QNGE01005592.1:14183-41395 GCA_008508345.1 Paragonimus westermani
CCCAATAACCAAGCCTCACGATCAGCCTTTAGGCTACGTTTCGGTTTCCTAAGGACATCCCTTCTACACTTGTTATATGAACTACCAGCAGGGATGTTCCGTCTGGCTTCTAACAACTCCAGAGATTTCTCCGAGATCCAATGTTTGTTCATTCCATTTACCCCCTTGCCGCATGCCACAGTACCTGCTTCACGAATGGCCTGGGTCCAGGAACGATCAGGATCTTCGGAGTGAGAACTACTAAGGCAGGTTTCTAAACTGGTTTGATACTTATGCCCTACCGACGGTATAATCAGTTTCTCAAGTGTCAAACGTTGCTGTCGGTGGAGTCGTTGCTCAGCAAAAGTGAGTACGAAACGACAATGTGCCAGCGCATGATCTGAGTCTAGGTACGTGCTCCAATAAGAACGACAGTCCTGAATGGAACCCCGCCACCTATAACTAACAGCCATGTTTGAATATGGACGTAGTCATTTTCAGTAGTTAGGTCCGTTCCCGTCCCCTTCTTTTTTCCTTCTCTCCTATATATATATAGGGTTTGTTTTTTCTTCATGGTTGTGTGGCAGTTAAGCATTAGTGTGAACCACTGATGTATTGCTGTCTATGATGATGATTGTCTACGTACGTACGTTTTTCTACGGAAGGGCTAGGTAATACAGTATCACCCACATACTCTGTGTTGGTCAGCGTGGTACTGGAATAAAAATCAACATTGAGCTCATTGGATTCTTCAAGCGCGCATTCTGGAATGTCGTCCATCGAAATATTGCACAGAAGGAGAGAAATTGGAAACCGCGCTTTCCATGAATTCTCCCTGCTTACACAGTGAGAATCCAATGGTCCCAACACGTTTCCATATTTCGATGGACCTAGTAAAGTGTAATTACTTTTGCATAATGCTGCGAGCAACCTTTGAATCTCAAAGCACCACGACCATCGATTTTCTACATATGCTGGTACTGCATATGGCACAACTGTGGTCAGTACATACCCGACCGATTTGGAATATTTCCTGTTCATCAGCTTGAGCGCGCTAGTGATTGAACTGGCACCTCCCTATCTGTCACAGCTTTCTGATTTCAAAACAGGAGTAGCTGTTACGCACCAAACATATAGTACCTGTTGAATTTCTTGGACTGTTTGAAGGAGTTTTGTTATCTCCCGTTTTAACCGCCCCCACTATCTTTAAACAGAAAAGGAACAGGGAGACATCGACCTAGTATCTTTTTACGCTCAAACAAATTAGGTCCCACTGCTGCTTCCGACAAAGGGCCGTCTGGAACGCACTAACCGACCATTCGAGCATCCTCATTTATGTAATACGGTTGATGCCATCTGAACTGATTTTAAAGATGTCCGGCTATCTTGCCAAGTTAATGCTGCTGGTTGGCGGTCATTGGGTCATCTTTTTAAAATACGGTCCAGCTTATGCCAACTGAATAACTAGCGCAACCACGAATGCAGGAAAATATCATCCTGCTATCCTTAAATGAAAGAGCTTACACAGTCTCTTTCGATTATTCGGCCGAGTGACATTCACAGTTTTGCGAATACTCACGTTCAAGTTATCGACAGTCGTTGTCATATCCAGTACTCGGAAATAAAACGAAGCTTATTCGTGTGGTTCACTGGCACTATAGAAATTCGCCTCTGTGATAACTACGCATCTCCTTTGGAGCGTGCATCTGCTCGATGTGTTTTCATATTTGCTGTGGTTTGTTCCGGGTGTTCATCACGTTCTCTCGCGTCGTTCGATTTGAGCAATTTGTTCGTCACTTCCCTTTATTAAACTTCCTCTCCATCCGAATATCTGTTTACAGGTGTGTGACCCCTGAGCAAATGCGAGCACGATATGAGCGCATAAGGCAGTCTGATCCGAGTTCACTTGGTTGCTCTAAAATGCACAACAGCCTTTAATTAGGTAGCACCATTTATGGGTGACTTCTCTCTAAACAATTTATTGAATGACTGGATATTCGTTGAAGGTGACAACCGTTAAGCAGCAGTGTTGGTCATTTATGTGCTCCTGTTACTGATGATTGTGAAGATAAGGACAGTGAGGTCGGTCGATTTATCTGTATGGAAGAGCGAACAATAACAAATGGATTATATACATACATATATGGTTAAGTGAATATTCAGCCAGTTCACATGCGTCCATGTTTGAAAGGTCTGAGCAGGTGCAATAGGCTTTGTCTGTGTGCTCACTGAATCTTTTAACCTATCTTGCCTCACCGTGCATTGCATCTGTGGTTGCCCAGTGTAAGTTGCGTTGTTCGGTGGATCGTGTCCGGCAAAATGCCTAGTGGAGTTTGTGGACCTTCTGTTCCGTGCTCAGTACTGGTTACGGAAAAGACAATGCTCTACTTAGTTTTTCCATTGATAACATGCTCACTACAGCAGTACTTGCTTGTGTGGAATGCATTTCGTGCCTTATAAGTAGGAACTGCTGTATGGAGCTGAGTTGGCACTAATTCCATCTCTGTCGTTTTGGGCACCATTTTCTAAATCACTGGCCGTCCCATTTACATGTGTATTGTTGTCATCAGCCTATATATTGCTAATGAGGAGAACGAAGGCATGTTGTACATTCGCATATGTTTGTGGCTTTGTAAAGGCGCCTGGTTATCAAGGGTTTACGGTATATTAATGCGTTTTATGTGGTCCTACAACTCACAATGTCGGTACATCCTCTTTGAAGGTGTATACCAGTTTTTGACTTGACCATCGGTGTCTCCGCCTGTTAACTTATATCAAAGGGGCTAATTTCCTAGACACCACGATCTATCCACGTCTATTTGAATAAACTTAAATTTCATGGCCGTTCACCAAGATGCCAACAATGTACAGTCTTTCTCGTTTGGGTTGCACTCTAATTGCTGACGTAGCCCCGATCGACTCGCGCACTGCTCACTTCGGCTGCTGATGGTTAAAAGAAAGTGTGCCAGGTAATGACTTCGTCATGGCCATGAAGGCCTTGATATATTTACCGGAAAAGTTTGGGTCGATCACCCATACTGCTAGTAAGTGCACTCCCGAACAAGCGAAGTTTCTGTACTTCTTCAGTCACAAAACTGTCACTCCACACGATACTGTCAAAATCACTGGCAGTCCACGCTATGGTACGAACACTTTGAGAGGCTGGCAATGCACGCGTACTTATTGATTGTTTACAGATTGTTCGGAAATGCTAGAACTGACTTCCGGATGCCATGCCTGGATTTTTAGCATGCTTATGGTACTGACGTTCGTGTCTTTATGTTTTATCACACGAACGCAAACATATTGGCCATCACTGAACGATAATAAGCTATGCTGAACAAAGACTTGCCGAATCCAATACTTACATGCAAAGTGATGAGATGTACCTGATGTAATACATGCATAACCTACTGAATGCTGTAAATATCCCGTGCTCATTGCATAGCTTTGGTGCGCTAGCATTGACTGGCTCCTAGGTGCTCAGTAAGCTGTGGTGTTGATTTCTAGCTTGAGGGCCGCGTGTTCAATTTCCTATCGACCGGTGCATTTCTGTCTGCATTCGTCAGCCCGGCGATCTTCATTCTACTTATTACTCAATGCATCGCATAGCGTCGGTCTAACGGAATTAATTAAAAATCAGTCAATAGGACATCGTTTATTGACCAGTTGATTGCGGGTTTCCTTGAATCTTCGTGTCTAAGTTTGAGCGAATTGTTGGTGTTCATATAATTTGTCATTCCAGCAGACTGCCTGCGGCTGAGAATTCTCTTAGGTACAGTGTGAGTATTTCTGCTCATGTATATTCACATTTCACTATCGGCAACACTGATCTTCGCTGGACGGTTATGTAAGCAAATCTGTATGATACGGGGCTCGAAGAATTTGCCAAGTAGAACCACGACTACTTAACGGGTTTTGCATCCATTATGTCATCATGTTGTTACTGTGAGCCGTGTATTATTTCGCATCATATCGCTCTGTGTTTTTATTTACTCTGCAATCTACTAGTTGTGTTCCCAATACACGTGTACCACTCCAAGTCTGTTCTTAAGATATGGAGCTAGAGATGCAATATTATAAACATTCTTCCGGTTATTTCAATCTCATGTGACTTGCATATGAATCCATTGCCAATACGAAATAGTTATGGGTGGAATAACGCAGTTGGTGAAATCACGGACATAAAGAGAGCAACAGGCCGACATTGTTGTCTTTTATCATCTTGTCTTAATCAGGCTACAAGAAACGTATAGAGATGGGTGAAATCTCTTTTGAAGACCTCGCTCGTACGGTAAGCGATTGTAGTTCAGCGCATTCCGGTGGTGATTTGGGATTCTTCTCACGCGGTCAAATGCAAAAACCTTTTGAGGAGGCGGCCTTCAATCTACAGATCGGCGAAATGTGTGGTCCCGTCCTCACTGACTCTGGTGTGCATTTAATCAAGAGAATAGCTTGACCGTTTTCTACCTATACAAACCCTACTTATATATATATATATATGTACGAATATAATGTGTTCCATACATTTATGTTTTTTCTCTCACTTTCCTTGGATGGTATGATCTGTTCGCCTTGGTGTTCATCACAGCAATCCGGACGTGTGACGTGTGCTGCTGACTAGTGTATCCATTGTTTGAACAAAACAGAACACGAAGAATAGTAGATATAAGCAATTCATGTTGACTCACTAGTACCAAATTTACAGTAATGTGAGTCGGTTTTTCTATAACAAGTGAGTAGGGTAATGGATAATCAGCTGGTGAATTAAGATAGATCACTAAGTTTAGGGAATGGCCGAGCATACGAACTATTGTCTTTAGACACAGACCTGGCCGAGTGGAGGAACTCCCAACCGATATACTGAGAGGAACTTTGCTGATCTGCATTGAGAATGTCAGTTTTCATTCCCTTAAACAATCCTACCGCTAAATAAAGTGGTCATGGGAAGTACACTGGGTCCCATCTTAACAGACGTTTTCATGCTAAGGGTTGAACAACGATGGAGATAGCAACCTTATCATATTACAACCGTTATGTCGACGATACGTTAAAATTCAGTCGATCTAAACAGATAATGGACAATCTAGTACATCAAAATAGACGTCATCCTAACTTAAAGGTTACTCTTGAATTTTAGGCAAACAATTGCCCACCATAATTCACCGAGAGGAGACCGGCGGAATCCGGGCGCAACAAGACCCGGATCTATGAAATTTCTGACAAGGTGGAAGGGACCGTATGTAGCAGTAGGAACTTCGCGGCTTAATGTATCTGGTTGACAATCAGATGAGTCAGCATCGAATTCGCGGAAGCCAGCTTTGTAAATGGTATGACACTCCAGTCAGAACGGAATGCACACCAAGTGTGTCAGTGTCACCGACACAGGTCGTTGAAAGACCGAAAAGAGCCGAGGCGACCTTTGCTGCAGCTGGAACTATCTTTGTGGAGGAGGAATCTAGTGAGAATGAACGATCGGATTATACTACTCAGCAGAGAGGCATGCGCACGTATTTGCATACTGAACTGACTGAGGGGGGGGGGTTCAAGAAGGAACGTTGGATTGCAGTTTGACATGAAATGGTTATATATATATATATAAACTGGGTATTAATAATCGTAACGTCCTCGGATCAATGATGTATACAAATTAGTGTGCTTGTTTGTTGTGTTGAAGCGTACATCCCATGTGTTGATTTTCCGAATAAACAATCTGCGTCATCCGCATTCTTGGTTCACAGCATTGTTTTCTGCAGGTATCTACATCCGCTGTTGAATCTATAGAAGACCCGCTGGAAATGAGGTTGAAAGTGTCGGAGCTAAATTAAATACAGACAATAGGGTTACCTGGTTGGTACTGTGGGACTTGATCTAGTGTAAACTTAGCACTGGTTGGAATAATCACAATTTTTACTACGATAAACACTGGAGATAAATAACTGTTGGAGAATAATTCATTATTTATGTATTCAGCTTGTGCTCTAGGATCGAGAATTCGGTCAATTCTCCCATACTGATCCTTCCAACCGGGTAAACAGCTTTTCATGATCCTGTGTTTGTTAACCTCTGGAAACTACTGTACACTGTGCGTAGCAACAGTACGAATGAAAATCCCACACCAACCTCTTAAACTTGCTTATCACTGCTGAACTCACAATAGGCGACCTGTGGCATAATTTTACTAATATGAGAGAGACTTGATTTTGTTGCCTTGAGGTGAATGCCAGGTTTGCGTAGTGCTTTGAACTGGAGGGCTAAACTGATGAGCGGTACGGTTTTACGGGTTTCAACTGTGTGAGCCAAGCAAGAGGAAAACGGTAAGACAACCCATTTAAAGTTACGACGTTGTATATCACACTGCTGATTGGGTAGGAGTGTTTCAGCAATGTGTAGCGATTCCATGATCGTACAGTAAGATCAGTTTCATATCTGTGGCACTGTTATCTTCCAACTGAGGAAGTACGGGGTAAAAAGAGATGCTTTCAAATAATGGTTCGCTGTAATCGCCGACTTATTAAGTAATACGGTCGAAATAAACAATATCGTTTAAAAGATTTGTTTTGAACTTATCTATTGCTGCGCCTTCGGGCTGGACAGTCCCTGAGTGCCAGTTGTGTCAGATTCTTGGGCTGGTAGCTCTAGGCGGAGTCCTCCGAAACAACCCCACTGTATTAGCAACACCGCAAAAGTGATTCAACTGTTCAGAGCCAAATTTCCGTACGCAGGTCCCTAAATTTCCAACCCAAAACAAAAACGCAATGGAACAGGTTAGTTCGTTTCTGACTTGTAGGCTAAAAATGGCTTTGAAGGAGGCACCTTCTAGAAACGCCGCACGCATCTCGTTTGATCAGCTCAGTGAGCATACTCTGGCAACTAACGACATTCCATGGCATTTCACCCCAAGCTAAAGTTTGGATTTGAAGTCTGATGTTAGAATTTGTCCATCCTAAACAGCTCTCGTGTTATTTCATAGGCTATACGTTCGAGTCAGAGACTCAAGGTGAGGTCTTTGAAGTCAACTCTGCACTTCCGTATAAACACCCTGGACGTACCAATTTTTATTGTTCTCTCTACGTTGAGTTTCGACTGTTCCCAGCTTCCTCTTCTTTTTCGTAACTCCGTTAACTTCAAACGACGGATGTCTTCTGAGACCATAACAGTCAGTGGACATCAGTGCTTTCGACATCTGCGCTTCCCGATGGCAAATTGCTCTAGCGAATATTTCCTCCACTCTTGAGCTGCATCTGTGCTTTGCGTCAGGTACGCTGATCTAAAATTTTAGCATCGTTATTCATTTGATTCTATCGCCAGATCTGTGGTGAATTTGAATCTCGCGACCAAACTGGACTGGGGGGTCGTTCTGGGTTCCAAAGAAGATCAAGGCTTGCTGGATTGGATTCTAGCGTCCATCCGCTTTTGTGCTATCAGATTCAGTACATTGGTCAACGTATGTTGCTGAAGATCGGAGAATCAGTTTCCGATACATCAACGTATACTCAAAAGGACACTTGTTTAGATGCCACCAAGAATGCATCCTGTAACGCCTTCATCGATTTTCTGGAGCAGACCAAACGTTCGAACTTTACTGGGACAATTGGCGATCGTGATGCTCATCTTTGGTCCTCCTCCTGAAAGGAGGTGGCTTGATAGTAATTTTAGTATCCAAAAAGAACACCGACGAAAGTCTGCTGCGGCCAAGTGCATCTTACGGTCTATCTATTTCGAACGCCACGTTTCAACACAGACCACCCTGTACACCTCATCTATGAACATAAATTGATCATAGGTTAGTTAGTTACAGATAGCGTTATCTTGTCAAAGGCTGTTATTCGCTTTTTAATAAACCACTTCTACTCGTTTCGTGCTTGGCGGCTTTATCCTACAGGTTGCTCAAAACTCACGGTCGTAGGCGGAACACTATTAACTGGCACACAAGCAAAGTTGGCGTGAGGAACGTTCACCGGGTGGCACTGACGAACAAATTGCTCACATCGACCCAAGTGAAAGAACTTGACGAACAATGGAAACAGACCGTACCAAATATGAACGTTCGCTGCAAAAATGTGTTCCCAGGGGCTGTTTAGGGTTGTGCTTTCTCTAATTCTACCCTTCGCCACTCCGTACAAGCATAATCCATAATTTCGATCTCATTTACTATAATGTATTACTCGCGAAACCCATTTAGGTATCCCAAATTGATATCGAGATGTACAAAAGTTTTAATGAAACATCTTACGAATATAAATAGTGTAAAATGCATCGTAGTTCTAGTTTTTGAAAGTCATCCATTGTCGCTAACTAGGAATCCAGTTTGATAAAGGCGGATCCTTATTTTCACTAGTCATTTTCAATCCACAGATATATGGAGAAGTGAACACTGAGAGCATGGTCACAAATGTGGAAACTGACGGGCCCAGTGCTAAAGTCTTTGATCAGGCCTTTCTGGACCAAATGAATCAAGTCTCGCACGGTCTGGGAACGTTCAGAGGTGATTTTAGAAGTGTAACTTTAACGATCACAATAATTCTTATTTGATTGTACATTTTTGATTATTCCGGTTTTTCACCTACCTTCGCTTTAGTCAAGCTGTGAATTTACAGTACCCGTCCCGGAGCGAAACTCAGCTCGCTAGCTTGACGTGCTCTCCCTGTACACCCTACTCCAGGGTCGATATCAATACATCGGGTCAACACGCTGTCTTTGTTCTCATTGTCGTTCGGTTTTCGATCGTGAGAACTGACTGGGTGCTGTTCCGTTGGGCTGTTCCAACATAGCCTTTGGAGAGATTGAAGACTCCATCTTAAATTTCTGAAATGTAGAACGGTGTAAAAATACACTTTAATCAATCTTCATCTTTCGGAATGGTTGAAAGCGAACTTCTGTTTTTGATCGCCATACACATACGGTACCTTTCTGACAACATGGTTTTCCGGTTTTTGGTATGTTAGGAGGCGCATCTTCTAGCAAAACAGCCAGGATAAATCACGCCACATCGATCGATCGACCCAGTTCAGATGGCATGCTTGTGGTTGGTTGCATGGCTCAGCTCAACCAATCAGATTGCAGCCGTGCGGCCGAACATCTGTACGCAATTTGAACTGTTTTCTCCCGTTTGGTTTCTGATCCCCTCTGTAACGATTTGTTCTAACGCTCTGACTGCCATGTATGACCGTTTTATTTGATTCCCTTTGTCTGACCGCCATGTATGATCGTCTCATTTGATTTGCTTCACGTCTTGTCGGTCGTGTATGGTAATCGATTCGCCCTATAAATTTAGAGCCTCTGTGTCCTAATTTTGACTCATTCTTCAGGTAGACTTTGTTATCACGTCTTTTGTCTCTCTCGGCTGTGGGTCAAACGATTGAGAGCGTAACCAGGGCGATGATCCCATATGTTACCAGCATGGCAAGCTCAGTGACGTAACGGGGTCAAGTGCGCCACGTCAAGGGAATGGCTATCAGGTGTGGGTTTGATCAAGTTCATTCGTTCTCGTTTCGATAGTTCTGGTTGGCCCTTGTAGTTGACGCCTGTTCCAAGAAAGCTTGCTTGAATTCCGCTGATAGACTCATGAAAAAGCTCTCACAAAATTGGGCTCCCATGTCTTCATACAGCATTCAAATAGGTTTGTGAATTTTTGAAAACAAGGTTTCGAAGGCTCAGGATAAGTTTTTGAATCGTGAAGTGACTCCATCACGTGAATCGTGTACATTGTCACGACGGTTGGGGTACTTAAACCAACTGTTTTGTGCGCCTAATGCGTTCTCTGTCCAAATCTTATGAAAGTCGAATCGAACTTATAACACGATGCAACCCTTGAACTTCTGAGAAGTTAGATGCGGCTGTGGACAGTTCACATGCTCCCAGTCTCCAGGAGCAGTGCTGTCGATTTTTTGTCCGCTTATCGTCAACACTTTGTATCGCCTGAGTACAGTGAATGCTGTTGTTGGATCCACACCGTGACCGGTCTCTAATCTAGGTTTCGCTTTTCCTTAGAACGTTTTGATTCCAACTGAAATCAAAAGTCAGATTTAAGTTGAATTGAAGCGGCGATCTTTAAGATAGCTTTTTAGTCATAGGAGTCTGTTCAACTGAGTAAGTATGGTTGCTTTTACGTGACTTAAAAATTTACTCTTCTGAATGCTTTAAATGAATCTAGGAAGATGTCATCAAATGATTTGCCCTTATCATCTACTACTTGCGCTGTCTTCGAGCAGTGTCTTGATAGCGCATCAAACTCCCTTACTGAATCCTTACCGATTGTCGAAAAGTATGAATAGTGTACGAACCGTGCAGCTGAGATGATTGATTAAACCCTCCATCCCTTTAGAGGCAAACAACAAGAAAGTGACCGGTTTGTACTTGATAATCTGACGGCAGTTGCCACCCTTAGGATGAGGGAAACAGTATCAACCTACCATGCATTCTCAAACTGTCCGCGTGAATAATTCTGGGTGTCTGTACGACCTCCCTGACAGCTTGTTATACAGCTGGGTATCTTTGAACAGTAGTTAATGCTAATGCGCAACGTCTGTCAACAAGCTGGTCGCTGTCTGTGATGGGACATTGTAAGTTACAAACGTAGTAGATTGATGTTATCCCTTAAAGAACTCCAGAAAACCGCGAAAAATGGGACCAGTTTGTAAGAAATGACCGATTATCAATCAATGACCACCAATACTTAATACTCGTTCGTAAATGATCCGCAGTAGTTAGGCTGCACTAGTTGCCTGGCGTTGATTCAAACGGATTGATTTCTTGGTTTATGCTGGCACTTTTTGGCCTTGCGGGAAACCACTATCAGTACACCAGCATGTTAGACTACCTAATGATTTTTGTCTTTTCAATTCACACTGTAAATGCAACGCGTAGGTGGCGTCAAATTTGGTCGGTTAGGTACGATAACCCATCAGGAGTCTGACAGATTACCACACTGAGCGTGGTAAGCAAGGAATTTTCCTTTAACGTTTGAATTGTAACAATTTTTCAGGGCATTCAGTTCTGAGTCATAATTGTGATATGTATCTGTGGTCAGATGCGTGCGGTTAACAGGCAGACTTAATCGGAAAACTTTGGTAATTACCAATGATTGAGATACTCGAGTACAGTACTTCTTTTCGAAAAGAGCTGGCTGAAGCGTCTACAGAAATGCGACATCTGCAATCTATGTTGATCGACGTTTAACTAATATCAAACAGTTGGTGTTGCCAGTAGACTGATTTATGTGAAACAGATAGAAATAGACCACCAGAAAGGTGACGGAGCGTTAGATTAAACGACTAATGGCATTTTACTGTATTCAGAATTGTTGTCCTGGTCGACAGTAGCTCGAAAATTGATAACACGTAAGTTTACCTGTCATACAAGCACACGAAAAGGAAAGCGCCAACAAATAAATGACCAAGACATTCAAGATAGTTTGCGAATAAGACTGGGTTCGATGAACTTCTCTATATATGATCAACCGGTGATTCGTGGGAGATTACAGCAAACCAGTCAGCCACCCCAGCAGTCAACGTCAACCTTGCTGACAGCTATTCGCTTGGACAAAACGAACAATCTATCGGGGGCCAAAGAATACCAGTTGGTCAAGTCAACGTTCGGCCAGAAAGAATGAGACGTGCGTCTTTGGAAAACTGATCTTCACAGATTCGGAGGAAGGAAAGTAACCTAGCGTGATCGTTTGAAAAATGGAAGTACATTGTTTGGAACAGGTACGAAACCGTCGAATGCTTTTAGTTTTTCCACAAGAATTGAGAACCGGGTGGAAACAACAAACCAGTGTGTAATCGTTCTAAAGAAACTCGCGATGTTAAACAATTTCTGTAAGTGCTTAGGGGACAGCCTTATGAGAGACGGAATCGCCACCGGCGTTCAAAATCCATGTATGATTAGCAGATTGTTGAACGGTCTTGAAATAGCATTGGCCAATCCACCCAAAATTGTGATAACGAGGCAACAGAAAAATAATCAAACCTTTAAGTGCAGACTGCAGCCTAATGTTAAGCGCTATGGATAGACATAAAAGCCCAGCCAAACCGAATTCGTCAATTTTCCTGAGGCAGACATTCTAGCCGGTAAGAAGAAGTCCAACCCGTAGAACGACGTGCACGAGGTACAGAAGTACGAGCCATTTTTCAGACAGTTCAGACTGCCTATGATCAGTCTGATCAACGAAGAGGACAGCTGAACGATAAACCAATCCAACGGATCAGACATGTGAGGTAATCTATACCTAGTTGATCGTCAGTGACATTCATAAGTGAAGTCGACTAGACTAGGACATCAATTAATGCCATTCGTTTTTACCAAGGTTACAAATCGGACACAACTGAAGGTGTGGATTGGTCCATTAAAACAGTCGCTGCCCGCCACCAATCTGACGGATGGAAAACTTTGCATACTTGCTTCTCTCTTCCTAAATTTGATGGAACACCCGTTTGTGGGGATTGACACCGCTTAGTTGACGGACCTCATCACTGTTAACCATGGTAAATTACTTCACGAATCAGTCAAGTCAGACGTTTTTGATCGATGTTCTTGTGTTCTTAATTCGACTCTCGTTCACATGCCAACCGCCGTCAGTTTATCTGTTGTTACAGATGCCGATCTTATACTACCTGTCCGAAAGGTCCAGTTGGAAGCAAGTCGTCTAATGCAGCCTAATGTGACTGCTCCAGTAGTACAGACGACAGGTTGCGTCAGCCAGGTAGAAGAAGTCAGATGACTACTGTCTACTTATCTACCTCGAACCACTGTATAGGGGGCTTCGAAGAGAACATTACCATTTGGTAGCTATCTATGACGTTTGATCGGAACTGAGCCAAGCCCAATTTTTCACATAGGTAAACTTGTCTTCAACTGTTTAGTAGTTAGGATTGGATTAATAATCTAATTACTGGGTTATAACCGGACCCCCGTTTGGAAATTTTAGTTTGTCAAGTTTGCCGTTCAGACCAAAGGTGTTCAGCAAAACTCCTCAAGACGTCTACTCCAGTATTTATTGGGACTAGTCACAAATGCAGCAAATGGTGAAAGTTTTGGAGGAATCTTGAAGGCGTGTTGAAAGTTGTTCATCAAATTGACACTAAAGCCTTTAGCTATTGGAGAATAAAACCACGGACATCGTGATCAATCCTCCGGTTAAGTCCAAGCAGTTGTGGTTTCTCTGCTGCTTCAAAGTGACTTGATTTCATGTGCTTTTATAATGAGTATCCAAAGTTACCTTATGCAAAACTAGTAGAGACGGTCAAGCGGAACCCGATTGTTGGTCAGCACACAGACTTGTTACGAACAACGGTGATGGGCAAACGTACCATTTGCCATCTTTAATAAATGTTTGGTAAGGGGAAATCTGCAGACCATTCTACAGATACAAGTAATGCACTCTGTCCGACAAAAGGTTCTAACAATTAGGGATAATTTATTTGCTTTTTTGTCCCTTATGAGCTGGTGTGGATTCTTAGCTCAGCTGGTAGAGCGCTTGTCACCTTTAGACATGCTGTTTACGTGGTTGGTTGAAATCCAGCCGAAGCTCAGATTTTCCACAATTGTCTCATCTAAAATACGATATAAAGACCCTATTCATATATTGCAATAAGTGATAGCTTCCAACTCGATTATAATGCCTGCGTTCTGGTAACAGTTGCATTTTTTTTGTTCACCTCACGCAACTTCCAATGTTAACCGAACTTAGTAAGGCCGTTTAATTCTGACTTGTTGCCTGGATGAAATCTTGAAAAACTGGAGCGCAGCAGATTAGAACCTCTTCAAAAAACATCTGAATGCACTGTGTTACAAACAAACAGATCACTCGTCATTGTGCCTCTAACATATTGCGTAGCATGATTGCGACTAGTTTGAAGATTGTAGGCAGTTGTCCAACTCAGCCAAACGCAGTTGACGCCAATAATACTCATTACTGATGAGCCCTAACTAGAGGGGAAGTGGAGTCCAGAGATTGTTCTCGGACTTGACTAGTTGGAGCTTATATTCTTATGTGAATATTATGGTCGACCGTGGATGAAGCTCAAATTAAACTAGCTAAATTCCCGATTAATCATTAGCTGGAACCATCAGAGGCTCACTTCTTCACGTTCGTGAGCGTCTTTCATCAAATTATTCTGTCTCCCACGTTATGCGTCCGTTCATTCGCAGTCGAGGTTATGTCTACGTAGGTAAGACAGATCGGTAACTACCACTGAGAGTTCATACAGAAGAACTGGAGTGCAGCGTGGCAAGACATGGTTATTGGTAAGTAAATGAACTGAACATTGGTGTCCGTGGCAAAGGTGACTTTCTGAGACCAGTGTCGTTAGCAGATGAATGTTTTTTGTTTGTAGTCATGTTGGAGCGCACAATCCATGTGCTGGTTTTCTGAATAAACAACCCTTGTTCCATCCGCGTTCTTGACTCACAACACTAGTACATAATTTCACTCATTCAACCACATATCCGTTGGAAAACTCATCGAACCAACTCCCAATCCCGGCAAATGTCCTCAAGTTTTACACCGTGACCTTCTCTTTTGTCCACGGCACGTTAATAGTGTCTTGTCAAAAGTCCGACGCTTTGGTCTATCGTTCAATTTACTCAACAGCCCCCTTTGACTAACCAAATGACTTGTTATAAGTTGTGTGCTACCACATTGGATTAAGTTTCCTCCAGTTACTTTCATTCGACTTTCAACAAAAGAGTTCATTATTTTGCACCCCTCCCTCAAGCATCCTCAAGTGGGCTATCTTGTCTATGTTGTATTTAATCAGTTTAACGCCTGTGATAGATTCACTGACGGGTATCAGTCCAACTGGTTCCGTTTCATCACGGCGTGTTCACTAAACGAGCATCCTGCAGCAACACTAGAACATCTCTTGAATCTGTTTTTGTGCACTTCTTACTTACGCGGTTTTGGTACCTTCTTACTTCGATCGTTATCTTCGTAACAGACTCCAAATAGTCACATATTTGACTAAACAGTTTGTCAGTAGCTAGGCTCATTAGGTACATCTTCCCCTGCCTTTTACTATGCACTGGGGGTATATAATTTGATGTCCAGTATTTTCCATAGCCACTAAACCCATTGGCTGAATATCCGCAAATTTAGACGACACAAGTAGACGTGCCATTACTTTCGTCATTGTTGTTTTTTTCGTTAGTGTTGTCGCATCAAAATTCAAACCGCCATAGGTGTCAGTTATTTTTATAAACAGAGGAATAATTTTTGGGTTGCATAATCCTGT
The DNA here is from genome assembly GCA_008508345.1 of Paragonimus westermani. Classification (NCBI taxonomy): domain Eukaryota; kingdom Metazoa; phylum Platyhelminthes; class Trematoda; order Plagiorchiida; family Troglotrematidae; genus Paragonimus; species Paragonimus westermani. The sequence continues at coordinate 29,399 of QNGE01005592.1, forward strand.
AACCTCCGGGTGATTTTAAGAAAATTATAATACTGACTACGAGAGAAAGCATTGAGTATTAGATGTATATTACATGGTAAAAATGGGTGTTCATACAACCCTGAAACACAAACGATTTGGTCGAATAGTCCGGAGCATAATTAAGTCAAACAGTTAGAATTTTCTAGGCCACACGAAGTGTGCTCAGTTCATTTAGAATGTTCGTAATCTACTTTACATGGATGGGTCGGGGTAAGCGCCACGACGCTTTCTCGATCGCTTATTTATCATAGCCTGCTCAATGGGCGTGTTGGCATGCTTATTTCAAGGAAGGTGCTTGTGTTTGACACAGTCCGTTATTATCACACCAGTCGTCTAACACCTTTTCACACTGAAACATAAGGTGATCCGTAGCACGTGAATCTTCGGACGGGGGTTGACGACTGGACAACAGCAACGGATGAGCTGTACTTTGGAATTATGCAATTGAATACATGGTGTCCTCTACATATAAGCCCGGGCTACTTTAATTAGTCTAAGCGTATCCGAGGGTTGGATGGTGAATACTCTCAACATGGAAGGCCTCAGAAACTAAAAACATATTTGGCGCAAATGATAATGGCTGCTGAGCACAACCACCAATTGGAATTTTGCGACTACTTCAATTATCCACTGTACACAAATTACTTTAAATATATAGACATCATTGGGTCTGATGAGTCAGCATTTAATACCACTACTCCCGAACAATAATGATATCAATTAGGCCATCAGGCACGCGATGGATCAAAGGCTGTTTTGTGTGGTGTACGCGGGAATAATTTGACCGAGTCGATTTTTAGGCATAGGAACCGTCATCGCACACGCTGTCTGCAACGGATTTTAACCCCATAGCTTGCACTTCAATAGTCGTTTTCAGAATTTCTCAGATAGTGGGTAACTGTACGACAGTTATTAACGTTTCTATGATTAAAGACTTCTGATGGATTGTCTAATGTGTCTCCCACTTGTCTGATTGTTAGTATTGTGTAGATGCCTGAAGCTTAAAAATAACGCTTGAATTGAATGTTACGGATTGTAACATCGTTTTTTAATCACTACTGGCTATGTTGGATCTGAAGCACGCGACATGTCACGCATTCACCTTGCGATAATTTGCATGACCTGATCACCGATATAAAGATTACCAGTCACACTGCTGTGTAACAGGCAGCCTCGTTTGTGAGTAGTATATTGCCTACATTTGGGAACTAAAAGACAAGTGTCAACGCCAGGAGAACGATGGATCAGAAGCGACTGTCGGAATAGTGGGTACGCACTATGGGGAAGTGCCATCACGGTGAACAACAACGTACTGCTACCCAATGTATGTGAATGCACATCAGCCGTGCAATTGAATGTACGTGTTCATGGTCTTATGTTTTAACACCTGACCCTTTCTGCTACCTTGGCGTGGTGGTCAGGCTTGCGTGCTGTTTAGATCCTGACGGCTGTGCTGACTGTAACTTCGGTCCTTGCGGGTTCAACCTTGTCAGATTGGCCAAAGGGGAGCAGCCAGACAAAAAGCAGTTGCGTGAGTGTCTGTGGACTTCTATCCATTCTTTTCTTCGGCTTTGTTGATGCATTGTATGATGAATGGTCTGCCTGGCTTTTCATAGTCCAGCGAGAAATTTGCTTTTCATCCCCCACCTTCTTCAGGCTGCACTAACATGCGATCCTTTATTGCAACGCTTCTTGTATTACACTTCAAAAATCTTTCTTCCTAGTTTAGATCTCGTCATTGCAGCCTCTCTCTGTTTAGTTTCCGAGAGATAAGGGTTTCCTTTCCTTATTAGCCAATCAAGTGGCTAACCAGCATTGGCCGGCTGGACAGAAAGGCCCCACTGGCACACCTCCCGGTCTTATTCCTTCGGGTTTACACTGGATATGTGGTGTGTTGGTGGAACTGCAATTGGTGCAGCGCAAGCCAGTTGCAGTGATGGATAAGCGCAGGCGTCCTTTGGCTTCGGTCACTGTGACAGGCTAATCCGAATCGGATGCCGCCAACCATGTTTTAACACAACTTGTATAGGAGTTCGTGCAACAAGCAACCTTCCAGGTCAAACATCTTTTGCGATCACAACAACAGGAGCGTTGCCTCAAGGAACCTGCACATAGTCGTGAATATGGGTGTTTTTACATGTGACACGAGTACCCTACTACTGAACGATCATGTGGTTGGTGTCTCCATTAAAACTTCGTAGAATTGGTCTGATCATCTCTACATATTATAAGCTTTTTGGAGACAGTGTTTTTTCCAGGAAAGTATTTGCAGGAATTTAGGTCATTAACTAAAATCTTTGTAAATTTTCCAAAGATTAATTCGAGGATAACAGATTCTTTATTTGCAGTGCTAAAGATGAGAAGCCAAGTTATCCTCTTACTGAAGGAAGCAAAGAGCCATGGTGCTGTAATCTGACACAGTATCAGACTAATCGGTGGTCTTAGATAGCAACCCGGATATTCACCAAGTGTTCCCAAATTTTTAAAATTCGATCGTCAGTCACAGTGTAAAATCCTTCATCTTTTAATAGACAGCGCTGCTTATCCGCAAACTTTCCCAACATCTGCTTACGCACGTATCATCTATACTTCAGTCATTCTGTATATTTACCCTTCAAAAGTGTAGCTGAATTGCAGTAAACAAATTCTGCTGCGTTATTCAGACTTGATAGATGATGGTTCCATCCATAACGATAACTATGCATTGTTTGACTTGCCAAAAACTACGATATTTCAGTAAAGATTTCCACTCGAACGGAACACCTCTTTCATACGTGGTGCGAAGTAATACAGCCCTATTGATATTGTTACCCAATTTCTTCACGTTAACCACTTTACCAGGAAAATACTTCATAATCAGAAGTAATTTCCGATTACCATTCAAACAATTTTTCACGCATGAATGGATTTCTTCGGACGGAGGCAAAATTCCCCTTTATTCACTCCCTCTCTTGCTATTCTATTCTCTAAACCGTAATCGGATAGAACACGGTGTGCCCATCTCCCTCTCTTCATTGGTAGCGCACATACTCATGTTCTCTGTCCTGCCCATTATGCGATCATGGAAACCGAGTTTACAGTTTGGCAACACTGCGTGATGTTCGTTGTTCCCTTTTTCAACTCTCCAGATCTCACCACGAATTTTTTGTTTTCTTCCTGTTTGCATAGTATTTGTCCTTGTTTGTCCCTTCTACTCGTAACTCTGCGTGGTTTTGTTGTAGTGTTAGAACTTACCCAGGATTCGGAACAAATTGAGGTTTTTGTTTCGTTCATTCAGTGATCGTTATGTCAGCAGTACTGTTGTTTCTAAGTTCAGTATGGGCTGTCGGACGTTTTGCCTGAAGTTTATCTGCTGAACGTTACAACGCGGTTCTTATGGAAACCGTTCAACAGATAATAACGTGACTAATGTTCACGCTGGTATATTCAATCTGAGATTGCTTGTAAATGACACCCGAATGATGGTATCAACTCACTTACTGACTATACTGAGACCCGCAAACTTTTTCTTCATTTCAGCCCACGCAGTTTTCATTTTTAAAACGAATTTGCCAAATTTTGCTGTCCATAATCTCCAAAGCTATTTGGGAAGAGCGCCATTTTCGTATTAAAGCGCTTAATGCTACCTTCAGTAATACGTTTAGTGCAACCTGTTTTCACAAGATAACTAGCGGTCTTAATCTGAAATAGATAATCGTCAATCACACAACGTTCAATGTTGACCTTCCGATGCTTTTATGTAATACACGTACGACAGGTGACTTTTTGATCAGAAACATTACGAATCCCATGGGGTATTTTGAATTATCGTTTAATTACTTATAAGTAGTGTATGCTATAAAAACAAAAGTGGAAATGAGCTAAGGAAAAGCACGAAACGCTAACGTAATATTTGCTTCTCACCTTCTCTCCCAGTTATTCTAGGGTTCCTGAAAAGTTTGCTCAGTTGCACTGGTGCAGCATGGAAAACAACTCGTATAAAAGCGAGCCACTGCCGCTAATCACTCAAGAGGTAGTTAGTGTCAGCATAAGTGGCGTCTTTTAACGAATTATGACAACTACGCGTAATTTGTTTTACTACAAGCTTCAACTTTTGGGAAGCATTCTTGGCAGACCGAAACATTTTTTACATACTGGGTACACAGAAATACAAAGCCGTCAATATTGGTTCTGCGTTCCTGACAAGTTATCACTTTCCCAAAAGAGTAATTCACAAATGGACCTGTAAGTGAGTCCAAGTGTGACATTTCTGGACTCTTGGTGTGGCTTCATAGCTCAGCTTGCAATGTACGTTCCTCCCCTAGGCGTGGTGTTTCCGTCGCTGGTTCAAATCCAGATTAGGCTTCAATTTCTCGTCCTTTGATATCCTCTACCACACTATTTATCAGCAATAAAAATGCAACAAGAACTTCTGCAAACACTCACACAGTCCAAATGTGGGAAATTAAGCAATTGGAAGAAAATGATTGAATTTCACTCTTTAAAATAGAAGCAGGCATGCTAACAAACGTTAACTGATGTCAGTACGATTTATAAAAGGTCATCTTTGTGAAGAATTGATCAGCAAGCGCCTGTTGTCATTGTTTGCCTGTGTTTTAACTCAACTGCATTTTCGTCCTCTTGCTCTTGCCTTATAGCTGTCGACGATGAAGGTGTATCCTTCTCGGTGAACTTTTTGCATGTCTTCCGGATACTTGATCGAATTCCGCCTATTTCTTTGAAAATTCTCTTTAATATGTGCACATGTTGAGTGTATTAAAGATTTACAGTACGGAAATTGATTAATTCTAATGGAAGAATTGTTCGTTTTTCCGGGAGTCTATCTCTTTTAGGACAACATTGAAAAACTAATTTTTAACATTTTGTTAAAATTTATCAACAAGTTGGTTGTGCACCAGGAAAATGAGCATCGATGATTGGGTTTACAGTGAACTAATTCGATATGAAGAAGTAGGAAACAAATTGGTCATCTAAAAGTGAAGTCATAATGTGGTGGATTGCCAGGTCGGGGGTGCGAGTTTTCGAACGCTCGGCCGAATACCTCAACGTGGGGGGAGGTACGTTCGAAAACCTGCCGCGATCGGATCAAGGACAACGTGCGCGACCGGATGAGTCATCGCTCGACTGGATCGGACCAACGGGCGAGGCAGGGCAGGCGAAATACGACAGACGGCCAGATCGGAGGCGTGGTTTTTCCAACATTTAGAGGAACATCTCGACACGATGTTGGAATACGGTCAAGGCCAACACTGGGTGGATGGCGGACAGCACGAGCAGCCGGACGAGCCATCGCGCAACGAAATCGGACAAACAGACGAGGAATGGCAAGCGGAAAACCCTCCGATAGAAGGCACCGGTCACACACGTAAACCGGTTAGAAGTGCACACGACGTGTGAACGGAAACCGGGGGGTGCTGCGGGTTGGAATTACGTCTCATAAACGAGAGAGCGCGCGTTGCATGTGACTGGCGGTTTGGACAATAAAGATCGTGCTTTATTGGACGCCTTCTCGCTACAATAATATAGTGCACTACATTAAGTTCAGATATACTTTTCTAAGGGTTAGGGATTCCACTGCTATCAGCTGAGTTACTAACACACTGAAGCTAGCAGTCGACCACAATAAATCTGAACATAGCAAAGGTGATGTGCGCATATGTGGCGTATAGTTTCTTGTTGAATTGCTTCAGAAACGTTGCATACATACTGCACAGAGAGAATTTGATAAGGATTTTACCTATGGATACATCAAAATATGGAGTTATGCACCAGAACTCTAAAAGAGTGTAGACACTCAACAATGGAATTAAGAAAGAAAATATTTAGCGGTCTGGCTATTCATTCTGTGCAAGTGTGTGATCAACAGAAGGTTTCAGGTACGTGAACTGCGGAATCTGTGTACCATTGACGATGGATAGCTTGAAAGAGGATTGATAGAATCCCCCTGAGATTCGGCATGAATGGGATTAAATTTGTCTACCACCAAACTCCTTGTGAATAATAACACTTTTTAGAAAACCTTTAGTGTCACTAGGGTGTCCGCTGTGTTGATGTTGAAGCGAAACTTTGACGACGTTGATGAGGACAAGAACAAGCCACAGAAGGTTGTTGCTCTCTTGTGTTATTATGTTAAACCTGATAGACGGAAGCAGGATTTCTCTCCCTAAACATTTATTGGATCGTCGCCTTGGTTAGGCGCTCAATCGTTTGACCCAAAACAGAGAAGGACAAGAGATGAGGTAACCTCGTCTTTTCAAAGAACGTGTCAAATTTGGGCCACAGAGGTTTGAGATTTATAGCACGAATGGATTGTCATACACGACAGTCAGACACAGGGCGAATCGAACAAAACGGTCATATATAGTAATCGTGCCGTCAGAACGAACCATGTTGTATGAGACTGCGTTCACAAACAAAGGTGCTGATTTTCCTTCGGTCTCCTACTAAGAAGGTGTAAATGCTCTACTGAAGCAAGCTTCACCGTGGGTGTCTTCGTGCCCTGAACCGAAATCATATGCTAGCCACCAGGTTGCTGCTTCGAGCCTAATCCACCATTCGCAAACAACGGTGGGGTTAAGGGTGAGCTGGCATTTGTAAAACTTGTCTAAGCCATCAAAGCTTGTGAGACGAGACTCTTATGTTTGAGAGTGGCCAGAGTCTGCGCATCCCGAAAACACGTCGGCGAACTTCCTCACTTCTAACACGATGTTCTCACCACACGCTGTCAATACTTTGGAGACAATGATTGTCTAAAACTGACATTGTGAACAACTTTCGCGTGGATGGACCAGGTTTCGCGGCCAAACTATAGGGCAGTTCGTACATTGGTATTTAATCCCAGGTCTTTCACAAAGAGACTGAAATAATGGCGGTGCCAAAGATAGCGTCGGTTGGCGAATGTCATATGAGATTTAGTCATACAATGTGTGGTCTCATTAGACTTTCCATCAGCGCTGACACAGCCCCCTGAAGTACACGAGCTTATCGACTGCCTCCAACGGCTCATAAACGAGAATGATATCAGGCGAAGAGTCCTGCCAATTTTGTAACAGTGCCTTGCAATTCGAAGGTGGAAAGACCATACAAAACTGACGAACTGAACCCTCTAGTCTGTTTGAGATGTCCTATGTCCCCACAAAATTCTCACAGATAATAGCAGTCGTCCGTATGCCATATGTCTTGGAAGTAACTGCATGGGAGCAGTTCAGAGCATCACACTGATGATATATCAGAAGGCACTGTAAGACCTCGTTTACTGAGAGGGTGAATAGGAAACAAGAATTTGGATAAACTTGTTACATCCAACTTTAAATAGTGAAGGTCAGCGACACGCTGCTATCAGCTGTAAACCTGACTCAAGTCTAACAATAAACTGCTTTCAGTATGTTGAAATCCTCTCAGGCAAACCCGTCCTCCCTAGAAAGTCCAAGATTACCACTCTAAGTTACTCAAGGGTCCCTCTGATGTTTAAAAACAGCAGGGGTTGTCGGCTTTCTAGGCCGCTGGCAGAGTTCAAGCGTCCGGTGGAACGTGAAGATGCGATCAGTGTAGCCACGCCAAGGATGAAACCAAGCCTACTCCTCAAGGACAGGCAGTTCGCGCATTTTCCTGAATCAGAGGAGTGGCTGAAGGTAAATTCGACACTTTAGTAGTGAAAATGATTGTTGTAAACTCTCGAAATAATACGCTAGTTCGTTCACAGTATAATAATGCGATTGGTAAAAATCGGATTCTCCTCTCCGTCATAATTAACACGAAAAAACTTGGTCCCAGAAGTAGCACGACGGTCCCCCTTAATTACGCTCAAGACGAACCCAAAGACAGGCACAAAAGCAACGCTGTTCCACTCAAACAAAGTGCGTCCCGGAGAGGAAATTACAAGATATTTTTAGGGCGCATAGTGACCCCCCAAACATTCTGAATCAGAAAATCGAAGGGCTAACATCAAAGAGTTAGTTAGGGTCACTAAGCTACCGATGAGCATCGTTGAATAAAGGTCAGAGAGGTAAAAAAGATAACGAAGCTTACCTCTCGACTGTCCATGACATTTCCGCTTATTCTGATTAACCAGAATCGTTTTCTCGAAGGATGGAAAAATGGATTCTTCTAACACTAATCACTCGGTGATTTACATCATGAAGATGACGCCACCCAAACTCCAATCGTTTTGCGGGATTTCACGGTCCAGACTTTCTGTATAGAAACCGACTGCTCGTTAATTAAAGTTGAATCTCCATCTACAAAGGAGCAGTTGAGAGTTCATCTGGACCGGATGTTTTATTGAGTTTTGGGAATTTGATCTCACTTGAGATTGCTGTCTCGACGAGCAGGGAATCATCGTCAGATCAATGATAACAGACAGAGTCCGAAAGTATGGTCACTGTTGCGGATGGCCAGTTGAACTGTTGTAAGAATTGTTCAGCCCTGCATCTAATGCATCGTTGCTGTTTATGAATAGGCTTACCGTTGGCTCTGAAGATTACCTCGTTTGTTCTTGGCTTCTTGTGATTTGTTGCCCAAATAAGATAGAAGAGCTCTCGAGAGTTCCTTCAAAAGCGGCTGGCTCCATCTCGATAGCGCGTTTTGTTCGCCAGGACTAGCGACCCTACCACAGTTCCAAGCGATTAGTCCCGTGAGGTGAGCGTGCTCGCTTCTGGATGGAGTATTACACCAAGCGCCAAATAGTTCTGGTTACCACATGGAGACTCAGTGGTTAGCAGCTGAACGGGCAGTAGTACCAAACGAGGTAAGGCTACATTTATTCACTGAACACCGTAGATGTGCCCACTGTGCTTCAATGTTGTCCAGTGAGTGAGATCCAAGACTACAAGAAAGCGTGCTTTGGCTCGTGTACACCGTTTGTAATCCTGTTAGTTTAGATACTTCACTTTGTGACTGACGACGAAGTGGCCTCCCAGCAAAGCACAATAAAGACTTGGCACATGTTGATGCATGACCAGAGTACATGTGGGCGATCCAGCTCGATTTGGGATAGTGGAAACAGCTAAGATATAGAGCTGAGCGCTAGGTGGTCAAACTGTGTTTACGGTTGACATGGATATGGATGTCCCCAGATGGTGTACTGATGTCGGAACTTGGTATTTGCTAGAAACTGACCGTCACCAGCACGAAGCAAATTAAGTCATATATATATATATATATATATATAGTGAGACAGAGAAAACTTACTTACACCTAACGCACTCGTCGTGTCTTCGCCGACAGTGCGTCCTGACTGTGTGATGACCTATCAATCCGAGAAGGTGGGCACATTCGCAGTCATATTCACCGCAATGTCACACAGTCACGTCATCACGATTTATGACACATTCCCTCTTTGTGTATCACACAAATGCGTTCGCTGCCACACAAGTGTCGCCCACTGAGCCTTCGGATGTCCATCCGCATCGTATTCCTCAAAAACACTCGGATCAAACTGACCTCTCCCAAGGTTCTAAAATCAGCGGTATAACGTGAAAGACTTACATGGACAGCATCCTGGCATCTCAGTTTTTAGCCACCAGTGTTTTGCACAAACGATTTCATTTGTCCTCTCGTTATCTGCTTCGGAACCTCTTCGTCTTCCATCTTGCGGGCGTTTCTTTGCCAACGAAGCTGACTGAGCATCAGCATATCTTCAATCCCGTCCATACCTGCTCGCCTGAGTGCCTCAGTCTTCGGAACCATGCCCGACCACCGAATAACCAAGGTGCGTTTCAGTCACTTCAAACAGGAACGGCCCAGAAAGCGCACGTTCCGCTGATACATTGTGCAAGTTTCACTACCATAAGGTAGTATAGACAGCACAACTGAGTGGTAGACACACAGATTAGTGGTCATTTACAGGCTGTGGTCCTTCCAGACACGCTTTTCAAAATGTCCGAAATCTCTAGCCTTCGGTACATGAGCTTGTAACTCGCAGTCCACAGGCAGATCTGTCGACAGTCGTCTGCCCAAGTAGCAGAAGACGGTGCAGCTGTTAACAACATTTCCACTAATGCGGATTTCATATACGGACATAGCATTACTGTCCCGACAAGGCTGAAAGAAAGTAAACGTCTTATCTATGTTGATATCCAAACTAAATTTAAATGCCACATTTGCGGAAGCCGTGGAAAGTCTTTGTAGTTCTTCCTCGCTCAGCGCAAACATCATACCATCATTTGCGATCAACGGTATGCGTAGTGTTGGACTAAGTAGCCAACCTGGAACGCCGAAAAGTCAAACATTCAGCAGACGGCCATCCGTACGGTACTGAACCTCAACGCCGTCCTCAGAGTTTTGAAGAGCAGCTGTTAACATTACACTCAAATATAAACTAAATGGGGTCTTGGTCAAAACAAACGGCTGAGGATTATTCACACACACTGGGCTACAATACACTGTTGTTCGTCTTAGTGGCGAGTACACCCTAGTTCAATAGTCACTTTTGGCATTTCGTCTTCTTAACACTGGCACTTGCCTTTTAGTTCCCAATTTTTTCCCGAACTTATGAGTAGCACACCACTCGCCAACGAAGCTGCTTATTAGAAAAGAGTGGAATACTAAAGTGTTTGTGTCAGATATTCATTGTGTCTTCTGGGTGTATGCACGGGAAGCCAGAGACCCCGATAGTCATTGCTTTAATGAACTAGATGGTTGGGCCAAGATTTGCTTCCAGAGAATCAGAGCTTTTTAGTCTGAAGTAAATTGAACTCCACTCACAGCTGGTCGAGTTTCTAGCGTTTCCTCATGTGTTTACATTAGATTAGTGCATAGTCGTAGTAACGACAGAAAATAGGAAACCGTGTGGGACCCACTTGTACTATAAAGCATACATATACAAAAGTCAATCTGCAAACTTGTGACGTCCTTCTGTAATGATTAGTAAAGGTTTGGCCCCAGTTATCCGTATACAGCTCCACTCCTCTTGCTTACAGAAAAAAAACGGACCGAAAGTGGTTTTCGTCTTGAGGGAATCTACTAGTGTTGTGGAGATCGGGTGACAGGTGCGAACCAAATCAACCTTGAAACATCGACATGTCATGAAGAATCAACGTTCAATCATGGATTGGTGTGATATCGTGACGACCTGCTTTGTTCGCCTCGTTTAGCGTCCTGGAATTGCCACGGAAAGCCAGTAATCCGTGTGTATGAATCATATGTGATGGTGCAGACTGACATTTAGTGGATGACCAAACGATCTACAGTGTTGTGTTGCGATACCCCCCAGAATACCTGTGAATTGAGTGCTACTGCTGGAGCATCCTCGTAACTCTTAACGCCAAACTAACACGAAGGATAACGCTTCGAAGTCGGTACCGGAGCTTTACTCGTTGCTGTACATTAAACCTACACTAGTAACAGCATTTTCTATCACAGCGATGTCTCGGTCATCACCATCAGAAATGGCGGCCAACCATTACAACACTTGCTTGAGGTTTTATTGTCGACAGAAGTTCTCGTGGACACTCGTCTTCTGATGGATGACTTACGGTTGTGTCTCTCAGTACTCTGATATATGTTTGTTGAAGTTTACTTGTTCGTATGATGAGTAAACTATCAAATGAAGCTTGCTTTCAAACTCAGGTGTCCTCGTATCACAGCATTCCAACCGCGTGAACAATAGGCTAGAAAATCCCAGGAACGGGAAATCACCGGGCAGGCGATCGCGGTCCATTTCCGAACTGAGACGAATAAAACGGAAATGGATAAAGTTGTGTTCTTCAAATGATCACATTAATATATGCAGTGGTCTAATCAACCGGATGACAATCAATCATAATGCTACAGAGTTGGGATGACAAAAAAATGACAAAATGACAAAAAATAGTTATAGTTGCAGATGGAACAAAATATCCAAAGATTAAATCAAATCTCATGGAGAAGGCAAAATCTGTCAGAAAAGAAATGAGGTCAGATGTCTTAATCAGACACTATTTTAAGGAACAACTTTAACATGTGTAGAGTTCAGACGGGCTATGGTCGATCAATTAC
>QNGE01005593.1:0-41368 GCA_008508345.1 Paragonimus westermani
GAGCGCGTACCAAAGGGGACGATCCAATACCGAGCACCGTCCACAAAGCCTAGCGGCTCACAGAATCAAATGTCTTGGTGAAGTCCACGAAGAAGTCATACAGAAGCTGCTTCCATTCCCAGCACTTCTTCCAAAGCTGCAGATTAGTAAACACCAGGTCGATCGTACTCCGACTCGCCATGAACCCACACTGCTGCTCAGGAACATTATCCTCTAAGACGTCCGTATTCAGCCGGTTTAGAAGGATTCTGGCAAGCACCTTGCCAGCGAAGCTCAGAAGACTGATGCCCAATAACTGTCGGCGCATTGCTTGTTACCCTTACCTTTTAACAAGGGTATTATAAGGTCATTTTTGAAATTTCGCGGCATCACCTCGTGCTCCTAGATGGAGTGTGCCAGCTGGTCCCCCATTCTTCAGAATCTCACCTGGCAGTCCATCCTCGCCTGCAACCTTCCCGTTGCGCAGTTGACCAATCGCTCTCTGCAACCCTAGAAAATCCGAGGCAAGAGCAAGTGAGAGTTTGGTGGCCTGTTGCAGCAGGCTGTTTATAGTTACCCAATCAATGGCAGCAAGACGGTTTAATAAGCTACCAAAGTGTTTGCGTCACATTCTCATGATGTCCTCTGGCTGGGTTAACGAACAGCCGGTGTACACGCTAACCAGTGCTTTGCTAGACTGGATAGATGGACTAAAGATCGCCTGGGGAGAATCGTGGAACTCCTTGTATTGTCGGCGATCATCGTGCACCTGCATCCGATCACACTACTTCCTATACCAGTTGGCCTTAGTTCCGCGAACACGCTCGGCCAGTTGACGGTGGGTACCCTGAAACGTGGTCTTTTTCACTTCATTGTCTGGGTCCATTGTGGAAGCAGCAAACACGGAATTCTTCTCTCGCACAAAGCTGGAGATAGTCAAGTCGTTTTCGTCGAACCAGTCCGGACATTTCTTATGCTCCACGCTGATCGCCCCGGTGGCTGCTACCGTGATCTGTTCTTTGATTTGTTGCTATATACCCTCGAGGGTAGTGGATACGGGAGCATCTTGCAGACCAGTGGCAACTGCACAGTGAAAAGTAGCCCTCTTCTCACAATCCTCCAGTTGTCTGACATTCAATTTCTGCAGTAGTCCGGATGATCTGTAATAAACAGGCTCGCACTGCCGCACAGTTACGTAACCAAGTAAATGATGATGATCGCTTCGTGGGTGATTCCACTTCGTGATGTCGCTCGAATTTTGCTGGAATCGGGTATTCGTGGTAGCCACCTCGTGAGTGGCACATAGGTGGATCAGACGATCACCGTTGTCGTTGGCTGAACCAACGCCGTAGGGTCCGAGAACTCCCGGTCAGGCTACAAACTCGAGCGTTCAAGTCACCCAGAATAAATAGTTGGTCACTCACCAGCGCCGACCGGATTGTGGCGGACAGCTGATCATAGAAGTGAACCTTTGTATCATCAGTGTGATACATAGTTGGACCAAAAGCACTAACAAATGTAGCACACTTACCTCGACCGAATCACAGGCGTATGAACATAATTCGAAGTTTGACGCCGTGCGTTTCACTTATTAACAAAGCATTGATGTGATCAGAGACTGCAAAATAAACAGTATGCTCCCGAGCACCGGTTGCTGGGTAACTTGTTCAGTAGAAGGTGCACCCGGCACCTGCTCGCCGCAACTCACCTTGGTCTGCAAGTCGTCTTAATCAAGGCTGCTACGTCGATTCCATAGCGACGCAGTTTCATCGCGGTTAGTGGTGTTCGCCGTTCCAGCCGTTCTGCAGCGCTGCATCAGTCCAGCAGCGTGCTCACGTTCTGTCTTGATGGAAAGTGTCTTGCTTCCCCGGGACAACCTCAGGTTGGTCTTGGGGGTACTGAGACCTTGTTGAGCATTATCTGTTCGAGGATCCAGGCTAGAGGGGCAGTATGAGAGTGATTGTCTGGCAGTAGCATACTTTCGCCTATCCGCCCTGTCGTGTGCGGAAGATAGGGCGGCAAGGTTTATCCCGCGTGACAGCCGATGCAGTATGGTATTCGGTTTGCGTTGTGACATCATGGTACACGTGGGCTATGGATACTGTCAGGATGCCAAGACCTAGACAGGAGTGCGATTAGGGCCTTCAACCGAAGCCCTTGGTTCAACAGCCTGTACCACAAGACAGCAGGTGACGCACACACGCACAGACGCAACAGCATCAACCACCTAAAACAGGCTCCTTCTTCACACTTCAAGACAGTTAGCACACTCACAGAGGAATAACAACACTGCACAGACAAACCTATCACACACACACACACACAAAATCAGACCAGGCAAAAACAAACATCAAGCTGAACCAGACCACAAAACACCGGAATCATCCACAACGAACGCGTCTGCCTTTTGTCTGGCTGCTCCCCTTGGGCCAGTCTGACAAGGATGAACCTGCAAGGACCGAAGTCGCAGTCGGCACAGCCCGCCTGATCAAAACAGTACACAAACCCGACAACCACAGAAAAGATCAGGAGAGGGGTGCGCATGTGAGTACTTACATACATCACCACACGTGATTAGTAAGTGCATACCGACAGGAGAAAGAACACACCAGCGAACGTACAACTTCTGTCAGAGCTTAGGGAGTTCTAAACTTTTCACCACATTCCTTAATAGCCATATTTTCCAAGGATATATGGAAAAACACTGCAATGCACCTTGTGTTAGATGTCACCTGCCAAACGCTTCGTACATACACCTCACACATACAAAGACATGACAGATAAATGTAGTCTTTCTGGTTCGTGTCGATAGGGTTGGATCGAGATACTAAGCTTGACGACGTAGTAGCAATGTCCGACTTTGAAACTCAGTTAAAGCTAAATTTAACCTCGCCAGAGACCCTAAAAGAGAACAGCTGATCCATAGCTTTGCCCGTGAGCGAATCTAAACGAATAACTGCACTGTTTTTGTAAATGCACAGTTTGGAGAACAGTACAGATCTAAATTCAAAATCGGAATTTTCACCATAGCAGCTAGCTGACCTGCTTGTTGAAAAGTGCAGATAGTTAAGACTCTAACGGTTACCAGTTTTGTTGGCACAAACATGTTAGAATCGGTATCAAGGTGTGAGAAGAGTGAGAGAGAGACTGGACTGGTCCGTCGATAAAATAGACAAATTCGAGTGTTTCCTAGGTGAGACTGAATAACCTCGCCTTGCACATTCAGATGAACAGCCTGACATGCAAGGAAACAGAATACAAGTTTTTACTGAGGACCCTACCCAGGTTTAATTACTTGAAAAACTGTGTGTGGGTACCTTAAAGTCTAGAGGTAAGGTGAATAAGATATTGCTATCTAGTTCTGGTTGACCCTGTACGCGAGAGACGCATTCAAAGCAATGTGAAGCTTTTGAGACTTACTATAAGCTTTTTGTGACCGATAACAATAGGCCAACAGTCATTGTTCACGATTAGACGTTCGGAGAGTCCGTGATATGAATAAAACTTGACCTACCTTGTTCTGTATTTTAATAAATAAAGCGCTGTAATCACGGGAAAGGTCTTGTTGCATACCCATTCGACCATATATAGTCATCCACTCACACAGTGATCCGTACAAGGTACAATCCTGTAAGCATAGCTGGTTTTTATCTACCTGTTCTCGATTGG
Source organism: Paragonimus westermani (assembly GCA_008508345.1). NCBI lineage: Eukaryota > Metazoa > Platyhelminthes > Trematoda > Plagiorchiida > Troglotrematidae > Paragonimus > Paragonimus westermani. The sequence goes on from QNGE01005593.1 coordinate 3,649, forward strand.
TTCGTCTAGCAGAGATCTAGTTGAAAAAACCCGACTCCCAACCAGCATTGTGCCGCGGAACAGTCAGCAGGCAAGCATGACCACCAGGTCAAGGTAATAAGCAGAGACAAGATGTTCAAATATCTCTCAGATTGATAAAGATAAAATTAACATTCTGCAGTGTCCACGTCACAAATTTGTAACGTTGCATGCTTGACAAAACAGCCCGACTTATCATCATCATAAACAGCAATACATCATTGGCTTTCGCTTATGTTGAGCTGTCATAAAAACACGAAAAAAGAAAAAGCCATAGCCAAAAAAAGGAAAAGGGAGGATAGGGGACCTAACAAGTAAAAACGGTGTCTATTAACAAATACTCAACTTTGAAGTGCCTGCAATTTACAAATAAGCAAACGAAGTGAGGATGAAGATAGGGGATCATCGGCAAGACAGCTTGCGGTTTTAAGTTCTCAGCTTCAGTAAGTACACCTGATTAGCAGACACCTCAGTCAAACAACGACAAGATTCACGTCACTGAGCCTTGATGGTTACGCACTCACTTGAAGTCTCGAGCAACCAACTCCATCAGTCGCAAGGCCCCTAGCCTGGGAGACGAGCCTGATATAGTGGTCAACCCACTGCTAGGCGATCTCATTTTTCTACGCCCGTTCGTCATGTATCTACCTCATACTTTGCGTTAGTTGGCATCAGTATTAGCAAACCGTGCTTGGTTTGGCGGATGACCAGCTGGCATCCTAAGCATCCAGGTCTGTGTAAACTTAGTGAATGAACAAAAAACTCGCTTAGCAATCAATACCAAACATCTGCTCACTAGCACACAATTTGAGCGATCGAACGCAGAGTTGGAAACAGTTCACATATTCAACCCTGAACGGTCAAGTTATGTATTCGCAAAGCAACACAGTCTTCGCAATGGACGAATATACATTAACCTTAACCATCAAAAAGACACCTGTCACCAGAGTTTCCTTGGATTAGAGATTACTGTTCTAGCCTTAAAAGTACGAGCTTCTACATCACCCCCTAAACCTTTGCAAATTTCCAAGCATAACAACCTGTAAAACAGCTTCCATAAATTTTTCGTTCAACGCCAGACTTATGTAGTCAGAGCAGTTTTTCACCTCGAGGCCGTAAAGTGCATTCCGAAGTATGTGGCAGAATGTGGAACATTTTCTGTGCTTCATGAAAATTGTCAACCTACAACATCTGGTCAGCATTATTCAAATCAGTCTACACTGTCTCGTGATTGCTAGAAACAGCCCTGCACTATTTTATCTGTGAAAAAATTAAACAAATGTGGTCTTGACGTAGGCAGCTCTTGGTGGTGAAACTGTAAGACAGTTCATCATAAACCTTAGCCGTAACGTTTGGTAAGGAATGGGAACAACGTGCCGACAGTGGGTTAAGATACTCGGTCAGCATATCCCAGCATTTAAGCGATTCTAAAAGCGTACATCGATACACTGAATCAAACGCACCTCTATATTAGAAAAGAAATGCACTCGTTGGCTATTGGCATGCATAACGCTACTCCGAAATTCTGCGAAGGGTGAAAAGTTGACCAACGCATTGTCGTCCAGGACGAAACTCTGATATTTAATACTCGCCTTCCAAATTGCAACGAGCCAGCCTTGAGATGTTGGTGCATTTAAAAAACCATTTTCAGAACAGGTTAGACTCACAAATGAAATTAATGACTGGAATTGCACCTTCAAGGTATAGTTTGAATGACGAATGATTATCAACCTTCATAAATCGTATAACTGAGGATGCGTGCCCTACAAACTGAAGACTCAAATACAATCACCAATAGCGGTACTTAATGGCTAGTATTACCGCATCAGCGTCAACCATCAACCATCAATCTTGAGCAGTGTCTCCGGTAGTTATCACCAGTGGTTCACACAGATATTTGTAGCGGCCTGGAGATTTCACTGGTCTGTCTGCGGTATGGTGTGTAAAATAGTTCCAAAACTCATAGTTGCATATTGTTCCTAGGCTATTAAGAAAGCTCGCATGATGCATGCTGTCCGATTGTTTGTCTGCATGTGATCGAGGCGCGAACCCGAAGGACACACGTGTCACACTCATCCGTCGACGGCCCGTCTCTAGTCTCTCTAGCTATTTCGCGTGTCGGTGCCATTCATAGCGCTATCAGAGACCACCTGTGCATTTCGTCGAATAAAAATTTGGTCTCTCTCCTCAACGGCCTTTTGTTTTTCGCGTCTGATAATTGCGTACTTGGGTTGAACGCGACTTAGTGCGACGAGCACTAAAATTTTGTCTGCCATACAACTTCAGAACAAATGTATGAAAAAACACGTTTAAAGTCAGACGCGTATTAACAAGATGCATGCGCCTTGCAAATACACGAGTAGGTCGTAAGTGAATGTAGGACATATTCAAAACGACAACTTTCTTGTGATTTCCACCGCCTGACGTCAACTGCACTCGGTTCGCACACAACTCACTAAAAAAACCACTTATACTGACGAACCAGGTTGTCCACTATCCCACTTTGAGCTTTTAACTATCGACTCTACGTCGCCATAGCTCCAGCTCGTGAGATAAACCTGATTCACACTGACAGGTGCTTTGGTAATTGACCTCACTTTCCAAAAGTCGAGTGAGATATATCAAACTCGACTTATGAAAGACCCACGTGCACACTCCACTAGCTGACACCCAGCATTTTACACCCTGCGAACAAATCGCCAAGAATAAAGTGGAGTCCGTCAAAAACGACTGCTAAACGATCGTAACATCCTTCAACTGTGAGGCTAGTATAACAGGTTTATATGAACTTGCGACTTAGGATTTGTCCAGAAACTACGCTCACAAGCTTGACGAACTGTACGTACCAACTTGGCATACTCACGAAAAACTAGCTGCGTACGCCGACTGCTCATTTATAGGTTGTTCGGAGCGAGTGGGAAAACAGCTCATCGATTTCCGAATAAGTATTCAGACTCTAACGCCTTAGCACAGAGGAACCTCGAATGCGACGATGTTCTGACATCTTAGCTTCACAAAAAGTGCGATAAAAATCTGCAGGCAGAGTCACCATTCGATGACTGGCTACTCCAGAAGAAGTGACCGCGGGATAGAAGCTGATTAATACAGCCACAAACACAAGATTTTCCACCTGTTAACAATCTAGTTTCCCTCGAGAATACTGCGAGGCAGCAGGGGGTGAAAGACGATTCATGGTATCTTGTGAATGCTTGAAACCCCGGAGTGCCTATTACCATCTCCACGCATTCGTTATTATTTCCGGAATTGAGAAGTATACTTTTTTGACGGCTAACATCCACGTGTCTGAAGATTTGGCGCCATGCAGAAGGTCTTACAAGATCATCCAAATGTTTAAACTAGCTCTAACACAAACGATTATTCCCACGAATATCGAGAGCAAAATCACGCAACCGTAATCTTAGACGAATCATGGAGAACAACATGTCTACTAAAAACCAGTGGAATCAAATTCATCAGTAAACCCATGGCAAAAAGGTAGGTAAAAAGACAAAATTCTACACCGGATTCTATGTAACAAGCTATGGAGCGCAAGTTGAAGAATAATACGATGGGACTGCACACATATACGCAATACTTACCCAAGATTTTTTTCAACTTCCGTTTTAATTCGGAATGACGTCTGGATTCAAGGCATTCCGCCATACCATCTTTGGCTAACTGATCCACTATACTGCAGACGGCGGGGTTTGGAAACAAATATTCCCGGTCTAAGGGTAGCACATAAATAGTCAGAGCATCCACTGAGGAAAATCTGAGATCAAAAGGGGTCATCTACCTTTGGAAGCATCCCTTGGGCTAAAAAGACCGGCGACAACACATTCCAAAGATTTTACGGTTCGTGCAATGAGAGTCGATCTGCAACTGAAGCAAAAATGATTTGTTGTAACATCATTACTAGAGTTCCTCCTCGTTAAGGTTGGGCGATAGAAAAGGATTCCCATCAATATAGACGCATTTAAGCCTTCTGCCCAAATCGAACGCTTCTTGCTGTCCATGTTTAATTAATTCACCTGTATACAATCCACCCTGTATATGACGCAGATTATTACTATCAAACATACAGGTAATTTGAGTGGAATGGGTAAACTGGATATAGTAGAAAAATCTATGATACTTTTAGAGCACTCCTCTACAAGCTTGAAGGGATAAACAGTATGTTCTAAGTCTTCAGTCAGTGCTGGTGTCCAAAAAGCCTGAGAAACATCACGGAAAATGATTATCAGGCGTATGCGACCTACATCATGTACTGCCGGCGACCTAACATGATGAAGTGGCGTACGAGCACCATGTCTGAAAAACGTTTGAACTTGGACCAATTTTAAGAACTTCACCCTGGAAAGAAACTCACAAAATCCACAGTGTGACATACATATCCACGGTATCGAACGGAGCGCGTTGTAAAAAATCCGCAGAACCAACGACCTTGCGATCAACTACTTGATCCTACTTAACAAAAATACTTAAACCATTTCAGCTATCAATACGCGGGTTCGAGGCATAGGCCCAGGGTGTCGAATTCAGACGGAATTTTCTTAGTGTCAGCAGCCCTCTGTTGATTTGATAAACGATCACTGAACACCACTCTTGGGGATTACAGTTAGTTCAAAGAACAGAGAAAGATCACTCGCTTAACGAAATTCTGAATAAATGAGAATCAAGCAGAGCATCAAAACAATCCCTAGAAGCGCTGTTGGCAATGTAATGTAATACCATAACTGTTGCCTTAGAATGGTCCGAGGACGATGCTTGGAAAGCCTCCTGTTATGTTCTAGTCGGTCGTCGTCTTCGCTACAATGAAGAACTGTTCTACGGAACCTACTCTCAATGAGTGTATGAGTATTAAATCACCGCAGAGTTTTCGAAATTCAAGTGGATAAAAATAAGTAATTTCAAGTCGAGGTTCGTACGTGCCATCTCTTAGGCCGGCGACCATCATGGTAGCCGCGCAGTGGACACGCTCAACATCTAACATGTCCTTTTTCAGGCTTTTGTGCACGACCAGATTCGCATACTCGAGGAGAGGTTCCATATAAACCCCGTAAGGCGTTTGAAACGCTTTCTCGTTTATGCGCGGGAAAGTACGCTTAGTCCCCTAAAGAACGACTAATTCCTTTCTTTTCGCCATCTCATGGTGATACTCAAGGGAGAGGTAAGACGACAGTCCACATGTGTAGCTTTTTCTTCAGATCGATTCTCATGATATTGACCGTGGTGAACGCGCTGTGAATGATGGAAGCATCGCGAGAATCTCCACCGTGTGACATGTTAGCACACCTAGTGTCATTCAGGTGAGAGATTCCAATCATCCAGCCAGCGCTTGATTGTGTGGGGATCAATCTGTACTGCACTGGGATCAGTGGTATCCCAGATGTTTAGACCATCAGCAGGCAGGAGGGCGTTGGTGGAACTATTAGCTGGAAAATTGTTGACCTGGATCAGGAATAACATGACCCAGCAGTGACCCTTAGGGGACTTCCGCAGAAACGCAAGAGGAAGCCAAGGGGTCTGATCCGGTTGCGAATCTAAAGGATCTTTTATCAAAATTAGAAGCAATCCGGCGAAGCTCCACTCCTTGAGTACCACAGGCTTTCATCTTGTGTTTCAGGGTGCCTCGTGGGACACGGTGAACAGCCTTGAAGAAATCAAAGATAGCCTCTGAGGTGAGACCTATTTCTTCGGCCTCCGCTAGACTTTCTATGAAAATGAGCTTGTTTGTTATGCTTGACCATAAAGGAAGGGGGCCATGCCGGGTAGACGAGAAAAGATGGTTTGTTAAGAAGTGACTGAGGATGGCACGCTTTAATAGACGCTGATTGGCCGAGAGCTAGCCGGCGTGTGCCGGTCGTCCGCTCTGAATATGGGCGTGACTGCCGCCTCTTTCCGTGCCCTAGGGAGGATGGCAGTCTGGAGTGTCTGTTTAAACAGCTCATAATGGGTTCTTCGAGACTAGCGGCTGCTTCTTCGAGAATTTGTCGCATATGATTAAATAAGGAGTACTGTTCTCGCTCGTCCTGAGGCGGACATTTTCTTTAATGCGTTCTGAGTGTTCAAGTTTTTTGCCTTCACTTGTTTCAAACAATGCGTAACGCGGTTAGGTCCTTCGAGTTTCTTGTAAGCTTGTTCTTTGTTAATGGTTGAGAACGGCAATCGAGAACACGGCGTGTTCTGCGCGGTAGAGGTGGCTGAAAAGAAATTATGCAAATAAGCCGTCTGCTTTCCGAACCGCGCTTTGAAACTCACGGTATTTCCGATCAACGGGGTCAAAGTCAGGAAGAATTAGACCTTTTTGAGTTCTCAGACCGTTAAAATCAGCCTGAATAAAGTTTCGAACTGTGGACCAATTTGCTAGTTTTTGTAACCAGTAGCTGATAAGAACAGAGGTTAGCAGATAGTGATCACTGTGTCCAAGTGGTGGCTTGATGATCACTCTCTCTATCAAGTGACTAAGTCGACTAAAGAGGGAATCTGACTAAACCGACACCGCGTCGGGGCGCTGACGGGCTGTGTCCACGCCTTCCGTCGTAATAGCGTCGATAAGGATGTCGAGAGTCCGTTTTCACAGTCCTGGTGAGAAACTGATGCCCAGTTTATCTTGGGTGCATTAAAGTCACCCATACTAAGGGAGTGAGTAAAGCGTCGTAGGCCTAAGAGGTTTTCCAGGTTTGTCAATAGGGGATCGTCGTCGGAAACGTCGGATAAAGGAGAACGGTGAACACCCCCCAGTAGAATTGAGTCTTGGCCATGCAGTGTTACTCGTAGACACAGAGCGTCACATTTATCAGAGGACTGGGAGCCACGATAACCGTGGGTGTCGGCAGACGTTGCTGGAGGACAACCGCAGAAATCCCCATTCTCACTTTGGAGGAGTCAGCCCAGCAAAGTGTATACCCACGGACGCTCAGCTCACCGTCAATTATGTCATCGGTGAGCCTGGTCTCTGTGGAAACAAACATGTGGAGTTGGGTGCCACGAATCAACTGTCTGATGTCCAGTAATTTACTGAAGAGTCGTGAACAGTTTGTAAAAAGGTACTCTGAAGCTCTCTGTCCATCAGATTTTGTGAGAAAAGGGATGGGAAAGGGAAGAAGGCCTGGAATTGAGGGGGTTATTGGAGTTGGACTCAGTCTGTTCTGAGTTCTGAGTTTTTCCGATGGCCGTCCTTTGAGACTGCGGGCGCGAAATCAACGCCTGTGCGTAAGTCGGCGACCTTACATACCGCTTAATCGGAATTCTTGGTGTCGCAATTTGCGACATCCGCACCCCTGTTGAATCCCTATTCCTAGAAGGGTGTTTAGGAGCTTTCACATGCGGAAAATCTGACTTCTTCGTCTGTTTGGTGCCGGGTTGGAAAGAGAGCAATGCACGTTGTTGTGGGATCACTGATAAGAGTACCTATTGGGGTGGGCCAAATAATTGCTTTTGGAGTTGCAGGGGTTGGCCGGACTAGGCTGTTTTCTTTCCGAAATTTTTGGGAGAAAGAAGGTTCCACAAAGCATTTTGGCGTGTTTTAGGTTGGGTAACTGTGAAGTCGGTTTTTGTGCAGTTTAAATGTCCCCAGTAATCGTGCATGAGCTTAGGGCTTTGATCTTCGGAATGACTATGCAGACGGTGTCCCTGTTTCTTACAACAATCACAGGGGTTGGGTGGATTATCCAGGAGCAAAAAACCACGACCATATTCCCCATTTGTGGCATCTAGTCTGTCATGATTCGTGGTCCAGTGCTAGTCCGCTGATCGCGCCTCACCCTCTGTTGCCGAGAGCGATCGAAAATCATGCATTTATGATGGGCGTTGTCGGACTTCAAAGCCACTGTTTTCCCCACCACGGTCTCGGGCCTGAGCATAACTGGTAAGGTTACCAAACCACAAAGTAACCCTCTGGTTTTCTTGGTGCGCAGCCTGTTCGCGTGTAACAAGTTTGTGACGTCCGGGAAGAATGGAAAGGCTGAGACCGATTTAGCTTGCGCGGAGAAACGGCTGTAGGAGGAGCCTAATAAAATAACTCTTCTTCCTATGAGTGTGCATTTGACAGGGAAACCGCCTTCTTGGTGATTGCAACAACAGGGAGGACAAGCGTTATTTACTCGTTTAGTGACTGTGGTCCCAACTTCCCTTCAGACAGAGTCCGTTGGTACTCCTTCACCCTACTCCTCATGGAAGAATAAGAAGGAGATACAAGGGTAGGAAGAGTCCCGCATTCACACTCACAAGTATTCTGCGTCACTCCACTTGTCGTGGTCCGTGTGTGACCAGTCAGCAACCAAGCAGCACCTTGACTTTCTTCCAACCTACAGCTCATGCAAATAAAATTGAGGGACGAAGAGTTCAGCCGCTAGTATTGACGTTCGTTGAGGCCAGTGCATTCGAAATGATGCCACTGCTGACACTGATATTTTACACCCATACGGGCCGCGAATGCTTGCTGTCTTAGATAGTCTGCTGAGTCCCAGCTCTGCTAGATTTAACACGAGTGCCTGTCCGTAGGAATTAGCACAGCACAACATAAAATTGTTAGTGCTCAGTAATTCAGAAAAAAACTGCCAGGAAAAGCAGAAACATCCGATGCTATGTGACGCAAATAATTCAATATGTAACATATGACTACATTATTCCACAATGACTAACAGTGATCGGATGCAAGTTCTTGATGCACAGGGCATCATTTGGGAAGAAATACAAATAGACAATGACAGCGAGTAAGTCCCAGCCAAATTTCAGGTTACCAGCGCGAATCGATTATATTATAAGGAGCTTTAAATCACAAGTCAGTTGACTTTAGTCAAAAGGCTTTCGGCCAGTGGATTTCTCATTTCTGCTAAACACTGCATTTGCACACGAATGTAGATTTCTGACGAGGTACTGTCGAAATTTATCAAGTTTATCCGGTTCCATCAACCAACCACCAACGGACGACTTTGGCGAGAGGATAATCTGAATGTTGGGAAACGACTATCAGCAATCAACGCCCTACTTTGTTTGAGTCCACAAACCAGCCAGTGTTTTTCTTCGAATGTTTGTCGTAGCATTTTGCGTGATTGCGCGGTCTCCATGATTTGTACCTGACGTATAGTTGTGGCACCAAAATTGTCGTGCGCTTTTTGAAATTACATCTTGGTCTAATGCAAACTAACTTTTCTTGGGTTAGGTGAACTGTGTCGAGTGATGTCGGTTCAGTACGCACACGATTCTTCGTGCCTGGTGGAGACGTCAACAAAGCCCCGGTTGTTCAAACAACACACCGCCCCCTTGCCATATATGTGTACGTTATTCACCTTACAAACCTCGTCATAGCAAATCAGTGGGTGCAACGACCGGTAGGTTACTCTATTTTATATTACATGGAAATCGTTCGCTTGACCATTGGACATTTTCATTTACCGATAAGGCTTCTCCGTTCAGGTTAATTAAGAACTTCACAGTGTAGATGGTTGACCCGGCAATCGATTTTTAACAAAACTTCCACTAATAGTCTCCTCATGGATACTCCACTCTTTTCGCGTCGTGTCGCCGAGAACACAGTTAATTTGTGCAATGAAATCAAGACTACCATTCTTCCGCGGTTACCGGAAAGTTCTTCTGGAAATTGAAGGATGTAGTTTCATCAAATCAAGGTGGTATTTGCAACAAGGCAAATCACCTAATGGTCAAATAAATTTTGTGCGTGGTCTTCTCGTTAATTAGCGAAGTAGCAACAGACGTCGAAGATCAAGCAAAACACATTCACTTTGAGAACCCGAACGACCTCCGGCGGGCGTCAATTATGTCACGTACGGTGTAGTCAGAGAAAAGTTTCTCAAATTAGTTCATCACCGTGAGGCCTGGAGAGAGAACGCCCGCATAGCTGTTACACTGCATACTTATCCTCTTGGACAGCCGCATGCTAAAGGAAGGTACTTTGGGGCAGCTTCGGTTTGATGATTTGCCGTCGTATGTGTCAACTGTTAACGGCTTTTATAGAAGAAAGTACTGCGGAAACGTTGGCAGATATGGACTACAATATCATGAAGATTATCTTGCCGAACTTCACAAGGAGTTGGCAGCTGACATAGGGTATTCGGACCTAAAGAACAGTGCTGAAAAAGTGAGTGTCTTGACTAGCCTCTTAACGGAACAACTTAAACAGATTGACGGCACTCGATGGACGGCTTTCTGACTCAAGACCTTTCAGGCTCGCTGGACGACACTAGTGTCAACACATAGATGGCAGTAGTGCAGTGGGATATGAGGAATCATGCACTCCCATCCCCCGTTTCCGTCTGCGTTCAAACTCTCAAACCAGCCCCACGCGGCGAATGCTGTTTCTTGCAAACCACTATTGAGTCGCCTATTTCATGTGAGAGATAGGCAGTCCAATGCTAAATTCCTTGTCGACAGCGCTGTCAAATTCAGCTTCGCCATCTCTTAACTAAGTCATACCGTGAAACCGGTAATCCTTACGCCCATCTTGGCCAACCAGAGCAGTATCAACACCTACGGATAACTAAGCATTCTTGGCCTAAACCTCATACGACAGTTCGGGTGGATATTTATCCCGGTCGACGCCCAGAAGTCCACCACCGTGGCGGCTTTCTTGGGTGATTTTGGATTCTTAGTTGATGTCAAAAGGCACAGACTGGTCGACAACGTTACTTCCCTTTTCAGTCACGAAATATGCACTGTAGTCAGTTTATTCGGTATACACCACGTCATTCTAAATAACTCCAACAAACTTCATTCACACTTAAAGGAGTTTCCCACTTGATGCAATCGTTAGGTTGTTTTAAGCCAACGATAAGCACCACGCGGCATCGCCCGAAAGGATCACCCGCGCACATATGATATCACAAGAGTGATGCCAAAAAGCTCTAGGGGGCATAAACGAAAAATGCAGACATATTTTTATTGAAATTTTCTCGATGAAATGTGTGTTTTCATTTTGCGGAAGTGCATAAGTTTGCACGGGTTGGTAGGTGTCCACAAAGCAGTAGTTCTCAAACGCATTGCTTTCGCTTCGCATTTCACACTAAATGTCAAGGTGATTTCTAATCAAAGTTATGACTCGGCGTTGGCGGTTTAACTTTCTGTCTGACATGTTCACTATGATTCCATATCAGTATTTTGGGTAGAAACTGGTCGACGATATTTCATTCCTAAAAACGATTGCGCATGACGGTCTATATAAGATGATTCAAACATGGGCACTACGCTTCACTCTATCGGTTGCAACCTGCACACCGACTGGTTAATGGTTTTTCACGGACTAGAACTGAGTACAGCTTGTCATTTGTGTGCAGCTCGATGTTCACCTGTTTAACAGCTGATGACCCAATTCTGTGCTGGTTATTTGTCCGACGTTAATATCGGTTCTCATATATACAACTTCAGCTTCGGCATTTTAGTATTCTGGTGTTTGTTGACCTGTGTTTCCGCCAGTTGCAGGCTGCATTGGTGGTAATAGGTGTTTTCTAATTTTTCACTTGCACCCCTTTCTCCTCCAAGACCCCGAAATTACAACCCAGTAGTTCCGAGGTTGTCGGACCACGAGGCATTAGTGTGGCCGGACTATTGCATTACCGTCGAAAGGTATGCTGTTTGTCACGTTTGCACTTCACGCTCTGAACACCAATCACCTATTCCCGGGCTAACGCCGTGAGCGATGGCTGAGATGGTGTCAAGTGGGTTAACCAGGCACGGTGTATTGACGAACCGCATGAACCGCGTTTGCCGCGTTTCCGTTGTTTTGGTGAAGGATTGATTTATCATTGACAGCTACCAGCGGAAGTGTGAATCATGCAAACGGCATTGCTTCGTTCCGAAAAGTGCCGCATTCGGATACACATATCTCACGCTCGAGGAAACATTCACGATCTGAATACACCCAGTGTTCAGTGAAAACAAGGTTTAGTGTGACTACGTTGAAAGTGGGCTGCAAGACATTCCTTAAATTTTGTCACCACATAAGCCTCGCAATGGGCATCGTAAGTCTGAGCAGACCCTGAGATAATTTTCCAGAATAACGTTCCTATTATGGCAAAATTAATAGAAATCGCAAAATGGATGGGACCAGTTTCATCGTTGAAATAGGTGGATCACTTTTGTGTAGAATAGGTACCATCAAGAGCGTCATTTATCAAAATACTGGGTACTTAGTACCATTGAACTGGGAACGCGAAAGGTGAGCGTGGTCGTTTGCTTGGGGACAAGCGGCACATCTCCACTTTATTACCCACCATCCGGAGACATCCGAGTAATCCCGTTACGATATTTGCATCCTACATCAACACCATACTGTCAACCGACGCAAACCGAGCTTACGGTGACTTGAAACAAACAGCTCAACACGAACATCGGACGGTGTACCAATTAGTGAACTTCGTAGATCTTAAAAAATGGGCCCTCCGTACACAGAATACCGGAAATCTGTGGTCTTTCGTTATGAAGCATTTCCGGGCCATTTTTCGCAATACAAGTGCAAACGAGCATCTTTTAAAAACAATCAGTGTTTCCATTGCAACACAATTACATCTGATAGAATTCACACATTCGCCTTGGATCATTTTCTTCAATCTTGCACGAAAGTTTTAAAATTCACCTCTCCCGTCCAACTGATCGTTTCCAACTCGTTTGTAACTAGAAACACCGGCATATCATGCAGTCGCCCTTCGGACACTTAGTGGAAGATCGTCGTTTCACCAACTTTACCAACCATAAACAGTTCTTTTGCACTAATTGGAACCAAACTCTCGAAGCGCGCGCGCGGCATAATGAATTCACCTCCCAATTTTTGTCGGACCACCGGCATATCAAAAGCGACCAAGAACACCGTAGCTAATGTACTACATCTTATAGAGGTGAACAGTATGTTTTCGCCACCTGTCTCGGGTACGGCCTAGTTGGCTACGTTACACCAAAAAAGATGATTATTTAAAGTGCCTGAAATGGTCGCTGAAAATAGCCCCATGTTCCCTCCCTTAGAATAACGTGTACATTTTGGGCGACACAAGACATCCACATTCCTGTGTTCTGGAATTTCTCAGTTTTCGGGTGTTTGACTACTTCTACTCGTTGTCCTTCCCAGGTGGAAGCGTTATCACCAAGCTGAGTGCCACCGGTTTCGTATGACCGTCATTTATTAAAGGCTTTTTCTTCTTGACCCAACGGTGCATATTTTTTCAGCAAAGCAAGATGGTCACACGTACCACCCGAGTCCAGGCATTTCCCCCCACTCTTAATGGACGCCTCAGCCATGTACACAGCGACACTCTGGAACCTCCGACCATCTCAAACGATTCGGCACTTATCTAAACCGCGGTCAACTGATCTGATCGTTGACCTATGGTCGCCCCCGTTGGAGACACCCGGGCCAAAAAACCGTGTTCTCAGCACATGTCGAGTGTTGGATCACGAAGTTAGGTGTCAATTCGGCCATAACGGCGGACAGCAGCACACAAGTTCATTTTGGTCTTTACGATGAATTGACGCAGATCTTGGGTTTTGTACACGTCCGCACAACAGTGTACCACCCCAGGTCAAATGGATTGGTTGAGCATTTTCACCCCCAGCTCAAGGCGTTGCTCACCCAGAAGAGTGCTGCAAAATAGAGCAAATTACTTCCCTCGGTTTTACGCGGTGTTCGTTGTACTGTTGAAGAAAAACCCAAGAGGACTGCAATGTAAATGGCCTGCAGACCCAATATCCGCCCTCCTGGAGAACTGATATCTACAGCGGTTACACAAACCCTATCCGTCGATTATGTCAAACGACCTAAGGGACAAGTGGTTGGCGTTCGGCTTACGCCACCGCGCAAAAATTGCCATCGAGCACAGAAACCATCGAGGTAGGGCAATTGCCTTTCATATCCGTGAGTGATGATACTTGACAAAAGTCGCTACAAACAGTTTCTGATAGCTCGTAAAAGCTACTGCGCTAAAATGACAAATATTTTACAACCGACAATCAGATTGTGGGAAAAAGTGTGTAGAAATCAAACTGGTTTTCGGTGTTCAGTTATCAGCCTGAATACAACACACTTATATGAGTTCAATGGGGATGACAGATAATAGATAATTGGGGCAAAACATGTCAGTTAATAGTTTGTTTCTGGTTCAAGCCATGAGACTGTCACAACACTGATCACGTGAGTTGTATCAAATTTGCGAGAGAAGTGTAACATCTGTACGATCATTCTATCATGGGTTTGTGGACATGGCCATCAAACGTGGTGCAGCCATCAACAAAACACACTTCTCAGTTCAACTACGCGTTCAGCTCACCCCCCACCAGGATTGTGCTCCCGGTTGGGGATGAGTTTCCTGTTCGTGCCGCCCCTTTTTCGTCTACTGTCTCACCCGTCCCTGTGGACAAGCCAGACGGGTCGCAAAACATGACAATTATCCAAACTTATTCTAGAGCACAAACCAAGTGGCCAACACAAAGAACTATAAGGTCCTACTCGTCTTCAGTTCAGTCAACTGTTGTGTGATTCGCAGCACATTCAACAGCTGATACTGACTCAAAGATGGGGTACGCAACCGACTGCCTACGAAACGATGCCGTAGACTCGTCTTCCGAGTGTGACTCTGAGTTAGGTGGTGGTAAGTTCCTCATGCACCGTTCAACGACAGTTCGGTTATAAGGTTAGGGAGCATGTTGAACATTCTTTGAAAGTACCTCTTGGTCTAGTCTAAACCAACTTTTCTTGGGTTAGGTGAACTGTGTCAAGTGATGTCGGTTCAGTACGCACACGATTCTTCGTGCCTGGTGGAGACGTCAACAAAGCCCCGGTTGTTCAAACAACACACCGCCCCCTTGCCATATATGTGTACGTTATTCACCTTACAAACCTCGTCATAGCAAATCAGTGGGTGCAACGACCGGTAGGTTACTCTATTTTATATTACATGGAGATCGTTCGTTTGACCATTGGACATTTTTATTTTTCGCTAAGTCTTCTCTACTTAACCGGCCCCTGATCTTTGCAACGTTTTTGAGTTTGGGTAACTGTGACCAGGATGAGGGTTCACTATAGCCTGACTGACTTCACAGGTAGGTTACACTGGGGTGACGCGCGCTTTCTAGGGGACCGGTCTGACTTTAATCTCTAGATCGAACGACCTCAAAGGTGTCTTGGGTGGAAGTCGTCCTCCATGGGTGCCAACCTGTACCTCCGACGCTGTCGAAACGCCCGGCAAACGCCCCGAGAGTCAACGTTCGGTGGCTCACCTTACGGTGGCGATAAACGAGCGGCATGTGAAGCACACTGACTGACATTGTCCTCACTATTCATCTCTACATCCAGAACACCCGTCAGACGACACATGCAACGCGCTGCGGACCTCAGATCTTCTAATTCCTTCTTCACGCGGACAGTTTGGATCAATCTATCCGCATCAGAACACTGCACTTTCACGTCGAAGGATTAAAATTTCTGGGATTCATCGGCCGTTACCAGCACAACACCGCCAGCCTGGCGGTCGCCTTCTCAACTGAGGAGCGTTTTCGAGTTTCAGGAATTGGTGTTTGCTTCACCATCCACATTTTCAAAATATCGATGATGGGCAATTGGTCTGTTCCCATCGTGCAGTGTACCTTTCGATGAGAGTTGCCCTGACTTCCAGTCCGACCTTGCCTCCAAGTGGTACCAATTTGTTTGGCGACAGAGAGCCAAAATCGATATCGTCAGACATCACCCGTACAATTGGGCGATTACTGGGAATGCGCTGAACCTCGAACAATAAAGTCAACAGAGTTTCACAGCCAGCACCCTGCTGTGTGCAAACTGCACTCGTAGTTCGCCCAGTAGACCCCATCATACGGTGGAGTAAAACGCTGCGTGGTACCCCCTCATAGTGGCCTATCACATCCATCATTCGGGTTTGGCTTTCCTTTCTAACATTGGAACCACTTGTGGACGCCCACAAAGTTTGGGCCGCCGTCCTAATAAACATCTGTTGGTGCTCCCCTTTTTCCCGATACACTGCATCAGCAGCACAAGAGGCAGGTCAGCACTCATAATCCGTGCGACCAGTAGATGAAATGCTCCCGACATTAAGTACGTATGTAGGCAACTATAGCTCGCTTCAACAATCGGTCGTCCTCACTTTAATGAGGCCAAAATAGTTCAAGCCGATACGGTAGATCAGATTCCAGCCAGGTCGCTTTTTCACAGATGGGAGTGGAACAATCAACTGTCTCCCAGCAGCCACATTCTGACGTCGGTACAAGACACCTACCTACGACGTTCTCAACCGCCGCTGCGTTGCGTAGAATCTAAAACCGTTGTCCAGTCGATACGAGCACATGAGCTTCCTTAGCACGTCCCGCCTTCAAACCAAAGTGATGGACGGTAGTATTTTGTAACGCTGTGCATTCTGCGCAATACAAGCGGAGCTAAGTCAAACTTCAGGGTCGAATGTAGTGACCTCTCACTCATTCAGAGGAGACCGTCGATCATGACGGTAAGCACTTTATAAGGGCGGCTCCCATTTAATATCGCTTACTCCCCACTAACACAGTGGTTAGGCGAACTTCGCGCACCAATATGAAAGGATTCTAGCTGTACTAGTAGCATAACTTATAAATCAGCAGGTTGTGGCTCAACACATGTCAAACAGCCTACCTTCATCACGCCCTTTCAATAAACGTTAATTAACAAAATTCAATAAGACTGAAACTGACTCAACTGAACGACGGTTTTAGCAGCCCATGCCCATTAAAATACCTGTAATAAATCGCCAGTGATACGCTGAATTTGCATGCAACATTCATTCACGAAGCACCTTTTAACTCAACACATTCTACAGGTTCGCTTGGTCAAAATACGCCGGTTCATAAATCCGGCGTTTACCAGAGGAACTGTGTACCTTCTGCAACACTGCTCTCGCAATCATACCTTTTCTCGGTAGTGGCCATTAAATTAGGTGCCTGCGGTGAGTATTTGAGGATTCTTCTGCATTTTTTGAAAGGTCGATTTTGATGCTCCCTGTCTTTATTCATTCCGCTCCTGCTGATCCTTCTTACAATCGAAATCTTCTTAGTGAGAATTGCGCGTTTTTCTTGTAAAAAATGAAAACCATTCGAATTATAAGCGCGACAAGTCATTCCTCCAACAAACGTTATTTCTGGTGTGTTACTAAATTTTGATACCTTTCAATTGTGTAAACTTTTTCTGGCATACTTTTTCCTCCCCTGCTTCCCACTGGTGTATCCGTGTTTGCGTGCACCCTGGTCTCACTTTGCACTTGATTGCTGCGCCGTTCAAGTTTCGTTGCCTTTGGTCGTATTTACGTAGACCGTCTTCCACCTGGAACCGAATCGGTCGCTCAGCGGGCTCAGAATTTGCCGACGCTTCCTGCTTTCCAGACGCGACTATCCTGGATCGAGCCTATCCGCAGACGTTGCGAACATATTAAGCATAGCTCCAGGAGCCACTAGACAGCCGAAATTAACAGTAGTCACGGAGCAAAAACTTCAAGATTTAAGCGATTTCAGCGATGGATACACAGGTTCGAGGCAAGAGCCCAAGGTTCCCGGATCCATTCGGTTTTCCTTACTCAATGTCAGCGGAGCGTCTGCTACTCTGATTGGCGCTCACTGAAAACAAGGTGTAGAGCCGCTCTTAGGAGAGTGATACAAACTGGGGACTGTAGAGTGGATACTCCTTTTGGCTGGTTTTGTCAGACTGCTTGTAGCCAACACTTAATTGGTTCGCTTTGGCGGCCCATTCAAGACCCAAATTATGTTCGGATGCAACCCATCGCTACTTATTCCACACACTTACAGGGCGGTCAGAACAAGCAAAACTATCGGAGACTTCACAGCCACTCGCAACCATTCAGCTAGGCAAGATCCCCGTGGACAACAATGACGTGAAACCATGAACAAAGCTAGTTGTCAAGGGCGCATCTGACAAGGTTGACAGGCAGTCATCAACGTAAAATTCCCGTGGGTGTTTTCACGCGCGCTGTTCTCATAAATGCTCTTAGTTTCCCTCTTATCAAAATATACGCGAAAGAGAATGAGGTAGCCCCAAGTGAATGTACCGCCCTCAGACATGCCATGGATTTACGTGTAGGATCATCTTGAGGCCATCATGGCATCCTAAGAGCATCACGATTTGCTTTGGTTAAACAAACACTCCTCTGGGGTCACGGTCAGATAGATTTCGTATCCAGGCCCTGCATCTATTCGTCGGACGAGATGGCCCAGTTAGCGTAATAAGTGATCGCTCATAGAAGTCGCACGATATAATGCAACACATTCAAACACCACACAAGTTTTACCACCTTTCTTAGAACTGGACACACAGTGGTTTGCTTGTACTAAATTTTGAAAAGCCGATCGAACTCAACGTCCGCAGGTAGCTATTTGGTGTGCCGCTTATCAATATGGGTCTATGTCAAAGCAGCATAACTCAAACGCTGTTCTACAATACTCTTAAGTTGCTCAGATGCCTCATGACTAGCATCCGATTAAGAAGTAAAGGTACCTCCAGGAAGGCGCGAATTTGCAGTGACAGTTAACCAGGCGAATACAATTTTCAAAAGTTCGGTACACATATTTTACTTTCATTTCGGCAAGATCCTGCACCGTTTGCAGTGTCATTCAATACATAGTTATGTAGGAGTTTAGGATACTTCACCCAGAAGGAATCATCCGAAAAAACAGCATACGGGAGCTTATGACTTGGCGGTGAATCAGCCCGCTCACATTTTGAAAGAGAGTCTCAGAGCCGGTCGGTGAATCTTCAATACTTTACGTCAATCCATGAACAAAGAATGCAAATCGAGTTTTGGTTTGCGACTCCCTGAATTGCACGTGACTGCCTGTCATGGTTTTCAAACAGGACTGGGTCGCAGCAGTGAGATTTTTAAAAATATTAACGCGCATGGCAAGCGTTGTGTCCTAACGACATCAGGTGGAATATAAGTTCTAGAGATACTTGCTACGATTTTCAAACATTTTTGAACCGAGACATGTCTTGCCCATTTGACACCAGAGATCTACGTAGTACGGAATTCATGGCTACCGGACGAGGGCTTCCTCATCGTTTTGCCTCTTGGATCACGCAGGAGGTTTGAACACGTACTTCGCCAACCGTCTTCAACACGTTGGTTTTTGTTTAACAATCCAGAACTCTCTTTGGCGCGTCGAGGCGGGAAAATCAACCGTCCAGTCGTCGTGCACTGGACTACCCGCCACGTATAACACGGTTGATGAATTCATGATCATGTAGTGGTCTACCTTTAAACACTTCATCTAGCAAAAGCCTCGCTCATCACTTTTATCTTAATGGCTGATGGCCGCTGAGATGATCACGTCAAGCCGTTCTCAAGCTCTGTCTTCCGATTGTATTCGTGCGGTAGTTCTTGTCCCAAAGTGTTGCCAGTCATCGAACCATCTTTTTGCCAGAGGTCCCCCGTTATTTTTATGGGATCATTTTCAACTGTTATCAGATTCCCTTCGGCTCCCAGCTTCATTAGCTTGGTAGGCTACTCTGTTTTTGGTGTTTTTCTGGCACAGAAAAACGACCACACTAAACCGCTCGTTGATAGTCAGACAGAGGCGTGTATTCAGATACTGAAGCAGCCGGGAAAATAGGACTTCGGAGCGCACATTGGCAAGGATCGGTGTTTCTCAAGCCTTGACCCGGCACTGGCAATTGTGACATCCTGGGGTCACGTTATGTACAACTGAGTGTTTGCGTTCGGTGTGTTGTCGATGCATACACTCACTCTGCTGATTAGATGAATAAACAGTCTTTCTCTCGACGGGGGTTCTTCAATCAGAACGCTCCGTAAAATTCGTCCATGTACCACGAATCTGTTGCTGGCCATCGGCCACTGGACTGAAGCAGTTACGCGAGGAATTGGAACTGGTGGCACATATTCGATTTTGTCAAAAGTGGTAACGCATACTGTTGAAGTGGCTGCTTGCGTTAGTTTGATGATTGTTACGTATTAATAGAATGTTGGTGAACACGTTCCCTGCTCTATTTATTCCCTTCTCATTGATTCGTCTTCCTACGTTGGAATTCTTTACATCGATTACGAGCTTTTCTTGCAATCTGACACTGCCGCTCAAGTTACGTGCGTGACAAATCATCCCTCAACTGAGTGTTCATCTTGATCTATTGTTAACTCGTGATACCGTTTGCTTGTAAAACTTGTTTATGCTTAGTTTTTCTTCCTCACTTTCCCTCACCAGACCTTTGTTTATATGTGCCCTGGTTTCATTTTTGCCCGGCCGCTTCGCCATTGCGTAACTGTTGTATTTGGTCATATTTATGCGAACCGTTAGTCTCGGAACTTGTATATTTGGTGGATTCAATATCAAGGTTTGTTGTTGTCTTCCACTATTTGGTTTATCGTATTGTTTTCAAACATTAACACCTCAACAATAAGAAACTCGCCGATACGAACGTCTCTCTTTTTGGATCTGATGTGGTTGCTCGACGGGCTCAGAATTTATAGACGCTTTTTACTTACAGACTCAACTATCGTGTATCCAGCATATCGATAGACGTTGCGAGAAGACTAAGCGTTGCTCGAACAACCATTTGGTCGTCCGGGATTAACACATACCATGTTGTGTCAGTGGATAGTGTCTTTTGTTAAGAGTTCACGGCTACATCTTTGAACAGCTGAGGTCATGGGGCGCCTAAAGAGTATATTCTTCATCTACCCGTCTAGATTCAACACTGCAATCGGGAATACACTTCTTGGTCCGTTCATGTTTTCTATATTTGTTAATCAAATTTCTCTCGTAAGTTCCTTTGCGTCGCTGCGATTCGCTTATGACGTTAAACTCTGGTGTGCAGGCAACACCGCGTGATATTTTTCACCTTACATCATGACCCTGTCATTCCCGGTAATTCGTTTCTAATGAACCGGCTCCACCTTCACGCTCGCTCGTGAGAAGTTATGCACATTCGCAGCTCCCCGAATACAACTTACCAACTCGACGATCACGGGCTTCAGACTGACAGGAATGGTTGTCCTACATATTCTTCGAATCTACTTGAAGGTGAATGTCAACGGCAAAGGACTAAAATACGCTGGTCTTTCCCAACTTTCATTTCGGTCAACCCCGTCGCCGCTTCGTTTGTAAGCTCCAGAAGATGAGCTGCAATCCCATCTTCCTATCTTCAAATGAACAAATTGACCTTAGAGGCTGTGGAACGTCGTGCCACTAAGGCGGTCAGAAGTCTGAAAACTACTTCACATGAGGAAGAACTATAACGTAGATTCTAGTTTGCCTTCAGCTCAGGAATAACTTGATGTTAATCTTCATGAAAAGATAATCTGTTGATCAACCGTTCTGGTGGGTCTTCAACAGGGTAATGGCACCATATTTAGCTCTCGGCGCTTCAAACTGGAGGCTCAACATATCGGACTGTAATGTAGACGATGATTTTTCCATTCGGCCGAAGTGGCAATAGCTCCTTTTAGAATGTTCGAATGGCTCTTTTCAACCCAATTTACCGAATGCATTAGCGCTGAATAAGGATTTTAGACTCGCAAAACATAACATTCACCGGCAAAGATTGAATGTGAAAAGATTTACCGAAGTTGAGTGGGAGGCCAGATTGGCGACAGATAAAGATAGATCTCTGACTATCATGATTGGAGCACTTTGGATGCCAAAAGAATTCTCCCGTAAAGCAGTCGCTGTGAGCTAATTTTTTCAACTGACGCGTATGTTCGCATAGGAAGTTAATCTGTGTGCAAACCCTCAGTAGGACTCTTTCTTGTACCAGCTTGGTGTTCAAGAATTTCCCGCTAACACCTGTTTCCAGCGGTACAGAAAGCACTCACGGATCCTGACTTGGTTGTGAGGTTTTGTTGCATGAATATGTCAGTACAGCCACCAGGGAGATCGCGCATTCTGCGCTAAAGACACAAATGGGAAAGGAGAGTGCAGTTTACTTAGTAAGAACCGATTTTCCTCCTTCTGAATTAGTTTACTGAAAGAAAAATTGTTCCGGTCAAAATAAACACACTCAAGATGGATCGAACCGTCGTAACTTTTGAGGCGGTTAACCTCAGCATGCTCGAACTGAGAAATTTCTTCCTGACTGGTGTGGGCAGCAACAAATAGAATCAAAGGTAGGCAGTGGGTGGGCACAGTGCTGGAGTGACGGGTTGAAAGCTACTCTGTTCATCAATCGTCTATCGTTAGTGTTGGTTAAGCTACGCAGGGAAGGGGTCTAACCTAAACGATTTTGCGCCATGGAGCTGATATGTTGCTTCTAAGCCTTCCACCTTGCTAACAGCTACGGGAAGGCGGGTATCCAGCTTTACGTCCTGAAAAGTAAGTTGGTACAAACCTTATTTAGGTGAACTAAAGAGAACTATGGTAATAAAAGAAGAAAAACGCTGACCATTTTGGGAAATATTCCAGGTTTTCCGGAATAGTGTCATTATTGGATGTGCTGCAAAAAGGTGAAAGATACATGATTACCATCAGTAATGTGCTCTGGCCTCGCAATGCCGGGCGCACCCACAGAACATCACATTCAACGAGGGATTATATTTCTTTGATTCCAATGGCTCACAAGTGGTTGTGATTGAAGAATATTTTAAAGCCTTTAATCTCGACCAACGTGAAGTCTGTACGGTACGTGGAGTAACCAAGACCTTCCATTCAACTGATACTGATGTCTACTTGGAGCGAGGTTGCCAAACTACCAAGGATGTAACGGTTTGCACTGCCTGCCGAAGAACTGGTCTGCAAAAGTTTAATGAATACACACTAAAAGCCTCCACGCCTAAACACAAGAACCCCTTCTCCGCTCTCCGCTGGAATGATAGGTGGAATGAAGCAAGGTAGATCTTGAAAGACGTGACTTATATGGAGGGAGGGGACGCGGCCGTTAGACTTGTGATGATCGTCTTCCTTTGTTCCTATGATGTGGGGAGCACGCTCGATGCACAATGCACAGACAGACTGTTTTGTAGTTTTCTCAGCCTGTTTCTCATATGCCACAGCTAACATCCTACTGTACGCCTTCCAAAAGTTCTGCGATGGTGATTTGTTGACTCTCCTCTAAAATTGTTAACGGGTTATTAGGCGAGAGCAGTCCTTGGCCAGATACAACCTCAGCCCACAAAACGGACATACTGAAAAAGACAACCGAGTGTGCATCTTTTCAAGTGTGAGATGGGAATTTGGCAGACCGCAACGATCGCTTACTTTGGAGTGGAGTTACCTCGACTACGGAAATTTGATGGCCGTGGCCCCCTCCAGCTCACCGACATTCTTGGGCTCAACAGAAATCATTTGTGATTAAGTTTGGCACAGAGCCGACCAAGTCACACTCAGGCTGGATTTTTATTGACAGAGAGGACTTCATCGTCAATAACATCGTAGTGGCAAACCTCTAAGATTAACTGGCCACAATGCCGTCATGTTCGATTAGTTATGATACTGAACTCATCCGTTTAGCATCCATCACAGAAATGCTAGATGAATGAATGAGGTACGTCCCGGATCTTAGTTTTTTCTCTCATCCATGGGACGCCATGGCGAACCTTATTCCGCTGATACTCCTAACACAAAGCTTCTTACATCACAGACAACACCTTCGAAGTTCACACATCTCCGTTTAAGACTGAGCTCGAAAATGTTTTCTCTCACATTTGCTGTTATACAATCAAAGCAACCTGTAGGAGACTGAAAGGTTTGATGACCTCAATTTATATCGGACCCGGAGTTCTTTGGCCGTGCTCAGCCTCAATCTACTGCTCTCATTCGGGAAACGGTTTCGTCGAAGGCAACGACCAACAATCCGGTGTGTCGTTCATCCCAAAAGTTTATTCTGTTTCGTGTCTTTGTCTCAAAACCCAGAGGTGCGTGTTCCCAGATAATGGATTTGTCAGAGCATCTCAGCAAAGACGCTGCTGACGTACTGCTTCTAAGCTCACAGCCTAATATCTTAGCATCTTGGCCACTCTTATAGCGCCGAGCATTGTCCCATCTATCATTCTTCCAAGCAGTAGGTGTACAGCAGGTATATCTTCAACGGCTGTACTAGCCTATATGGGTAACCACAAGGATAACCCCACGAACCGAGCGTAGTGTTTCTTTGATTATTTGTACGTGCTGAAAACTGGCCATCACTCGCGGCACATTGCTTGGTAAGTTGTTTGAATAAAACACTGTCTCTGCGAGTTATAAAATGACTGACCTAAATTTTGTATCCACGTGTTACCCAAATATTCCCTCCATCTACAGACCAATGTCTGATTTTACGAGCAAAGTTCGAGCGCTTGAAGCGCTTGTACAAGATGCCTTTCTCTCAGCGATCTGCCTGCCAGAAACTTCTGATGTCCAGCATGGTGTATGCAGGTGGCGCTCTGCGCAACAAGGCTTGTGTTGGTCATTGACAGCTAAACGCGGTCAAATTGTCACAGAAATGAAGTGGATGTTGCGTAGCTTGATTTTGCTGAAG
Organism: Paragonimus westermani; assembly: GCA_008508345.1. Lineage (NCBI taxonomy): Eukaryota > Metazoa > Platyhelminthes > Trematoda > Plagiorchiida > Troglotrematidae > Paragonimus > Paragonimus westermani. The sequence goes on from QNGE01005593.1 coordinate 28,118, forward strand.
TTTTCAATTGAGTTAACCACAACTTACTGTTGAATAAGTTTCACACCCACGGTATCCGCGAAGATGTGTCCCAGTGGCCTCACTCCCACCTCGCCAATCGCTCTTAACGCATTCACTTCAGTTCGTGTTTCATCGAATATCGTCAATGATGCAGTACTGGAGGCTCACATGGCTCAGTTTTCAGACCTCTTCTTTTTCGTTCATTCCAGTATAAACCCTATTTTTCTGTTTCTTATCGTTTACTGAGGTCTTTTGTTCTAAAGTTTTATCGAGTCCTTCGAGGATTTTTCCCTTTTATGAGACGGGTTGAACACACTGTTCTCTTGGTCTCAGACCGGAATTTTTGATTTCGACTTTAAGATGCGCATGGGAACGTACAGCTGGTACATCTCTAGCGAAACTTACCACTTCAGTGTTTTCATCCTTCGTCCCGTATCTACTGGGGTGGAACTGATAACAGCCGTTCCCAATGCATGCTCGACCTCACCGTGAACGAACGTTACTGTCAAGTAGGCCAACAGGACCCTGACACACTTCGAGCGGCTCTTCGAAAGCTTCAATTTGCTTGCCTCGAACTTTCACAGAACAAGCTCGTTGCACTTCATGTCGAGAATGGCAGTGCGGCCTGGTCCCTTAACTCCAGAAGTATAATGTCTTACTTGGGGCTGTCCAACAGGGTGCAACATACTTCGTCCTAGGAATGCACACGAATTCCCACCAAGGAAGGTCTAGCAAACATAGCTTATAATTACTCAGGTTTCAAGGATTACGGAGTAACGTTGCTTACTTTTCTCATCCTCACGCACCGAAGCCGAGCTTTTGGGAGTCACTCCGGCCCCTCTTTCCCTATTTTGCACTCACATCAGCGGGTGTCTAAAGGTTGGGCCCTTGTACAGCTACTGTTCCTGATTCATATCCACTGATTTCCAACAGTAATCTTGGCTAATTGTGGAGTGTGAATTTTGTCTAGCTATTACGTCGATCGTTGTAAATGCTATCGAACAGAAACTGGATGAAGAATTGACAATATAGTGCTACCTGGAATTCCAGGAAGCTTTAGGTTGATCAAACTTTGCGGTGAAAGCTTGGGTAAGAGGGAGCGTTGCCTACAACATTTGGACGAATCGATCTGTAGCAAGTGAGGAGGTGGCGTAGGATTTCAGTGGTGGGAGCACTGTCTGGAGAAGGTTCGCCACCAAGGACGTGCTGCAGGGTTGCATCTTCGCCCTTCTGCGTACCTCAGCGTAAAAAATTCAAGACGATCCAGACAGTTCACGCTACCTCTGTGCAGTCGAGAACCCCAGCAGGGATTAGGTCGAGCTCAGCCGCCCTCCAGAGGAGTATTGTAAAAATCTGCGGATGTACAGTAAAATAAGACATACTGCTGAACGTCTTAAGACAACGCTTTCTTCAGTGGTCCCCGACCGATGCCTGGGTACTTTTAGGAAAAATCCCTGCGGATTGTTAAGCTTGTAGCAGAACTGCAAATGAGAGATTGAAACATTTACATAGCCAATATGTTTTCTCCGTCCCAACGGCGTGCAACCATCACAAAAGACACGGTGAACGCTCTGTCGACTGGAATTTATCATCGTTAACCCATATCGGGCAACGAATATACCATTAAGGTCAGTCTTGGTCCATTTTCGCCTGAAGTATCGCGTTCACATCTAATTGCCATATGTCAAATGAAACAATGCTGTCCCTTAAAATGCATACGGACTCGCCATACTCAGTATCCAAGCAACTAAAATCGATACATGTTGTTCAGTTTAATCTCGTTTGAGCGGCGGAGCGTGTGGGGGACCTCATTGGAATATACTACAACCGACCGTTTTTTATGTCTCCTCTAGGTTGAAAGTTAGGGCATTGGACTCAAATTTTCCCGGCTGAATTTTTCCTCAAGATAAGCAGCGTTTCACCATTCTCTTTCATACATAACCTCTTTTTGTTGATGACGCCATGTTCTTAGACAGAGGTGCTGCGCCACTTCTATGATTATTTACTCTAAATGGAAACTAAACGGACTCCTATTATGGCACCAGCACAACAGTCAATCACTCACTAACCTCTACTGTCCCGATAGATAAAATTCCCCTTTTTGTTGTTCATGCGTACAATTATTTTTCATTCAGGTTTTACTTTCTCGTGCAACTCGATTTACTACCTGACATTCGGAAAACCCAAAGCGCTGATTTTGGTCTCAGTGGTAGTTATACAGCGCGGTCATTCTCAATGCGGAAAACGTAACTCCACATTATTTCTGTTCTTCATGGAATACGCTGCCAAAAGAGGCTTTTGGGTGAATGGGCACTATTGTATCGATCTCCGCTCATCGGGTTTTTTTCGAATACGTTTATGCCATCTTTTAAGCGTGGACATCTGCAGGTTCGTCAAGCTTCGCTTAGTCTACTTGCGACGTCTATCGGTGTGCTCAGTCTGGAATAATTGCGTCTGCGGTGAATCGAATGTCCGTCAGATTTTCGTCCCGCTGAACGACCGATTCCGATCCAGACAAAGAAGATCTTGCAAACCAGATTTTTGATCATAGATGGTTGAGGCGTGAGAAGAATATTACAGCTAGAAGGTAGAAAAAGCAACAAACTTTGACATTAAGTCTACCGAATCTAGAGTGAGACCAACTATTCATACAAACACGGCGAGATACAACGAACCAAGCAACTACGAGGCGGAGCAGCGCCAGTAGGGTGACGGTACACGAAAGCAACTGCTCAGAAGCAGGGCGTGAGGACGGAGCAGCTGCGCGAGAAATGTGTTCCATGAGTAAGTGATAACAAACCTCAGTCTTTTATCATAATTAACGTTCGTAAGGAGCATAGTTAGTCGCTGACAAATTAAACGGCCAGATCGGTCTTCGGAAAGCAAGCTTACATTTGGTGTCAAAAGAATTCCGAGTATGAGGACGAAAAGACTACAAGGAAAAGGATGAATAATGATAGCGGACGTTGTCATCAACTTTTTACCGCAGGCCCAACCGTCGTTTTGTCCTTAACGTAGGTAACTGTTTCAATGATTCGTATCAGACCTTCATCACCTAAATTATCGCTCTCGTTGTGGCTTTTTACTTGACTTTATCCAAGTTAGCTCGGCACAACTGTATACTCACTCACCAAACCTCTTTTCTCGTTGCGCCTCACCCACTCCTCTTAGTATCATCTGCAAACGTAATAATGTTTGGCTGTATTATTCCATTTCTTCTACGTCAAGCTTGCGTTGATTCTCACGGTGCCCGGCGACTGAACGTAGTTATCCTCAAGCATTATATCACAATTTCAGTAGTTCATGCCATTAGGAAAGAGGAGAGGCAGCCCAAAACCCTTCCGTGATCAGTGCTGCTAAAGATTGGGGCAGTAAAGGACTGAAGAACTATATTGAAACAACTGGGGGCGGGACAATCCTACAAGCGCAACACTTCCTTCATGTAAGAAGCCCAGTGAGTCCATGGGTCAGTGAACGTACCTAAGATTGAATTAACCTGCGAGAAGCATTCCACGTGTAGTCGTGCTCGTACTCAGTGTAGCTTATCTACACTGGAGGGCGAGCAGTCTCACCAGCTCGCAACGGCAGTCAGATGCAAGAAAACTCATGTGAGGCAAACTCTCAAGCACATGCTGGCACATCCTGGTGTGCCCTTACACCATACTCATTGATAGCTTGTGTCTGTGTTGTAAACCACCATGCAAAAGCTGAGCATGCCAAAATTGTTTGGAAAACAAAAAACTCAACCTGTTCGTCTCATGACTGCATAATAACCTTGAGTCGCAGCTCTTCCTTTTTCTCCTCCTTGTAGACTACCAGACAACCTCTCGGTATTAACAGACATTGTGCTCATTCTATATAACGCCCTCACAAAGATAATTGACATTTAAATCCACCAGTAATAGTATACCAGGGAAAGCTTATAATCGATCTCTTATAGCGTTATTTGATAACAGCTGTTTGTTTATAATAACGGTATAGTTCTCGACGCATTTGTGAGAAACACACTCAGGAGAGCGTGATCAACGCAGTGATTTTCAGCATATACATAACTGAACACCAAATATGAAAATTGTACAACGAGTCAGCTATGTGAGTAGAGCGACAAAACAGACAAAACTAGGCATTATATGGAGGGAAAATTCAAGTCTAGGCAGGAAACTTTGAGCTTCATGGTTCTGAGAAGATAGTGCTTGGGGTCTGTACGATTCGATAAAATAATTGATTTGTTACATCAATTTGGACTCCACAAGGTGATCGCTGGCCTGATGCTCAAGGTCGTGCCAAATAAACGGTGTTTGGAGGATGGAGAGAATGTATTGGCGAAGAATTTGACCATTATTCCATGTGAATAGTCCCGANGCGTGTTTCTCACAAATGGGTTGAGAAATATACCATTAGTATTATTTTTATTTTTATTATTATATGCACAACCACTGCGGAATTTTAAGAGTCCGGGCGGAATGGGATGTTTTCTCGCACGGAATGTATCAGTGTAACCAAGAATGGAGAGAGGAATTAAGGGACAAACGGGATTACGTGAAACTAACTGTGAGCTTGACGAACAATATAACATGTGATATTCTGACATAACCTCCTATGTGACGTTAATAGCATTGTGTTGATTGATGAAATATGTACCACATGCGAACAGCTGCTATTGAATAACGCGAAAGGAGATCGATTATAAGCTATTCGTAGTGTACGATTATTGCCGAATTTAGATGTCTTATCTTTGTACAGACGGCATATAGAATAAGAAGAATGTTTGACAACACCGAGAGGTTTTCGAGTGGTTTATCAGGGGAGGAAGAGGAAGAGTTGGGGCTCGAGGTTATTATGCAGTCATGAGACAAAAAGATTCAGTTTTTTGAACGATTTTAGGATGTCCAGCTTTTGCATGGTGGTTTACAACTCAGACACACAAGCTATCAACAAGTATGGGGTAAGAGTGTGCCAGGTTGTTTGGGTTGTTACTAACGGGCATGCATATTGACACCTATACGTGCTGACCATAGGCATGTTATCATGTTCGCTGGCAGGTCTGAAAGTACAAAGTCTATATTGAATGCGGTAGTTTTGATCGGTGCGAGAGGTGCATGACTTCACATCACGCAAGACAAGGGGTTTTTCGTCAGGTGTTGTTAGGTCCGTTTTCGAAGATAACGTCCTCAGACAAGTAGAGCTTGAAAATGGACATGACGTTCGTCATTGTTAAGAAAGTTTCTAAGTTTCGTTTGAATTGTTGTATATTCTTACTGGACCTAATTGCATACGGGAGTGTGTTTCAAATGTAGGAATGTTTTATTAGGAAAAAATTTGAACGCATTTTTTCCCGAGATTTAAGAGCTGCCGAAGTAAAGTCCTTGTTTCTGAGGTTATACTTTGACCTGTGTTGTAAGCTTGTCGTGAAGCTGGCGGTGAATTTACTGTCATAGACCAAACTATACATGAGTGGAAGGTTGAGATTGAATCGCCGTAACCAGAGAGGATTGAGTACAAGCGTCCGGCAGCGCTCTCTGTAGCTCAGAGAAGATTGATAACCCAATAAGCTTTTCGTGAATGCACGTTGGAGGCTTCTTATAGTTAGCCTATCAGACTTGCGCAGGTGGCCATATATGAACGTACAGTACTCAAACTGGGGTCGTACACATAGTTTATAAAGTTGCAACCGTGCAGCGGTTAAGAAGAATGAGTGTTTAATTCAACCTATCATCCGTCTGGTTTTAGCGACTAGGAAATATATATGTTCTGCGAAGTTGAATGAGTTTGAGTAGTGCATTCCCAGGTCACGTACTGAGTTGGCGGTTAATATGCTGTGACCGTCCAGCTTTATATAGCCATCTGGTACGTGACAATCATGCACAACGATAGTGGATTTATTGACTGGAAATTTCATCAGCCAAGTTTGACACCAAATCTTCAATGACATGAGGTCATTCCGTATATTTTCTAAACATGCATTATGATTGCCAGGAAGGTAGGCTGTATACAAGTTTGATATCGTCAGCGAATAGAACTAGCTTGCCATGCTTGATAACTTGACATATATCGTTTATATGTATGAGAAAGAGTAACGGTCCCAGAACGCTTCCATGTATCACACCGCTAGTAACTGGTCTGGGCGTTAAGCTATTGTCTCCTATTTTCACTGTTTGTGTGCGGCCTGTAAGGTATGACGAAAACCAGCTAAGCAGTGGATCGCGTATACCAAAGGATGCTATTTTGAACAGGAGACGCTTATGAGGCACACGATCGAAAGCTTTCGCCATGTCCAACAGTATAATGATAATCGCCCCACCGGCGTCAGTAGATTCTGTCACATGGTCAAGAAACTCTAGCTGGCATGTCATGCAAGAACGCTTGTTGAGAAACCCAGGCTGACAGTGGTTTATAAGGTTTTGTGATAACAAGAATTCGACCATGCGACATTTTATTATCCTTTCCAACACCCTAGAACAAATTGAGGTATGGTTAATGGGACAATAATTGCTGACTTCATGTCGCGAGCCGCTTTTATAGCGGGACTTAATTGTAGGGTTTTTCCACTGAACAGGGAAGGAGCCTGATGTTAAAGGAAGTGTATAAATATTAAGCAGAAATAGAGGGATGTCTTTCCCTCCGTATTTTAGAGCAACAGGATAAATGCCATCAGGACCAGGTAAGTGAGAAGGTTTGATACTAGCTTACTGAGAGTGTATGAGCCATGCATCAACAGGGATGTGGCTTAGGAACGGACTTGTACTTACAGGAGGAGGTTAGGGCTGTATGTGATCTTCGATGTTGAAGGAAGCAGCAAAATATGAATTAAGAACCTCACAAATTGTTAGAGGATCATCTGCAGTGGTTTTGTCCTGCAGAGTCACTACTGAGATGGCAGGGTCTCTCCCATTATTCCTGCGTCTAATTAACTGCATCAACTGCAATCTCTTATCTGTGCTCTTAAGCACACGTTCCTCTTCACTCATGCGGAGCATTTTGGTTCTATATTCAATTACATTGAACAGTTTATGCATTTGCATGATGAGAAAGAAGTCGCATGTTTTTCGGTACCGTGATTAACGACTTTTGAGCTTGCCTTGCTCATTTGGAGTGAGACTCATGCCGTTACCGTACACATTACGGTGTTTTGACTTTTTCGGGGCTAAGATGTTCATGCAATACCTGAAGTGTTCATTAAATGCCTCGGTTGCAATACTAGGATCGGAGGTAAGGAAGAACGTGTTCCATTCCAGAGATCTCAGCAGTGGGGTGAACACGTTCCAGTCGATGAATTTAGTTTAACGGTAGTGTATGGTATATATTTCATCAACTAACACAATGCTATTAACGTCACACAGAAGATTTTGCCAGAAGATCATTTTGCATTGTTCGTCATAGTCAGTTTTACGTTCTCTCGTTTATCGCGTGATTCCGCTGTCCACTCTTGGTTTCACTGATATATCTCGCGCAAGAAAACATTCCAACCCGCCCGGACACTCAAGATTCCGCAGTGGTTGGGCATATCGCGAGCTTCTCAGAATTCTTCGGAAGTTGAGCAAGGACTGACGTCCAGTCGGGAGGTCCATCTGTTCCTTGCAAAGGTAGATGCGTCCCCACCTCGCCCCCATCATGAAAAATTTTCTACACATTTTCCCGGGAATATCTACATGGATTAATGATCAGGTTCTTCGCCAGTACATCCCCTCCATCCTTCACCACCCTTTTTGGCACGACTTTAAGCGTTAGACCAGTGATCACTTTGTGGAGTTCAAATTGATGTAATAAGTCAACTATTTTATTGAATTGTGCAGATCTCAAGTGTTGTCGTCTAAAGAGTACGTAGCTCGAAGTTTTCTGCCTGAACTGAATTTTCTCTTCATGCAATGTTTGTTTTGTTACTCTATTCACATAGGTGACTCACTGTACAATTCACAAAGTTGGCGTCCAAATATGTATATGTTTAAAAATATGTACGCTGACCAGGCTTTCCTGAGCGTGTTTTTCACAACTGCGTCGAGAAATATACCATTATTATTATAAACTTCTCGAACCTCCAGCATCCTAGTACTGAGCCGTTTCCATCAGGGGATGTCACTAATCTCCGAAGTCATCTTCTTCAATTGCATAAAATGACGGCTGAACCCGCTGCCCTACTTTGGCTGGTTCCTTCTATAGGCATCTCCAATCAAGTCATTCGACGTGAATTATTTGAAAACAGAGCTCAGCGCGCATGCGCCGCCGTATGACCGTAACGCACTTCGTGCACTGGAGCGTTAATACCGGTCAGATTGGCTGTGCGTCGTCTGTCAGAAAGTCTGATTCCATTTTAACTAGATAGTTCATAGAGCTGAGTCTTTTCCTTCGTTTCTCAACCTAGTCGGTACGCAGTGCAGTTCGTGACTGTTTGACAGGGTAGTTTCCTATCAGCCGATATCCAGTCGAGATATTTTGATTTGAAAACAACGAAGACAAACCCTTTGACCGCTCACTAGCGCTAAAAGTGAACTTTGAACACTGGAAATGGAAGTTGAATACCGTGAGTTTTGGTCTTTCTCTGGTTCCGTAGTTGAAATTTACTCGTCAGTGGTCCACAATGACTTTATGAACTCAAAGGTTACTCCCCAGCTCTAATGGGTCATTTTAAGGTTTTCAAAAGCTACTGTTAAGCGATTGAACTGCCATCCTATACGCTGACTTCACATGTGACGGGCTATGCCAAATAACGCTCTATCTGTGATACACTTTGTGTTGGTTTGCCGGGCAAACAACTGAATTGCGTCCAGTTCGACGGTTATCGTTGCAGGTCTGAACGTCAAGGTAAGAATGCTGAAAGTACTATAGGCTTCGAAGCTGTGACAATATCGGTCGATCGATTCACCGTCTGTGCAGTGATATGCGATTCCTCTAATTTTTGAAACTGTCATATAGACGTATGCTTTCATTACTCCTTCCCGAACAAAATCATAGAACCCCGGAGTCATTTCTTTTGTTAAACCTCCAAATAAGTGTTCTGATTTCGCAGTAGAACCTTCAGACCAACTTACTGCACCTAAGTAGCCGGGAGTCATCCTGGACCAGAGGTGTTTCGTAAGAAGCCGTTCGTCAATAGAAGGCTAATTGAAAATAAGTCACATCGCCCCTGAGTAACACCCGTCATGGATTCTGATATGGCGGACTGTGCTGTTTGCAGAGACTCGGTCATAATACATGGCCCTATGGAATGCTCCAAAAGCTGTCTAAAGTTATGATATGAGCGCGGTCGGGGAATTTGGTGTGATCTCTATAACAGGATGTGTGACATGCGTTGCATCCCAGCTTCTGCCACACGACTGACTAGAAAACCGGATTCATTACATGTTGATAAGTCTCTACTAGTGAGGATAATAAACCCAAACGCCTCTGACACTCGGGAAGTATTCACTCCCCCTCAAAAACCACGTAGAAAAACTGGTGCTGAGCTATACTTTGATATGTCATGGACGGAGCGCAAGCGAGAAAACTTGCTGAAAAACGCACCTTTCGTGGCTTCTGGAATTCTAAATTTCACCTCCCAGACGCGTGAGACTCTGAGACGTGTCCTCACGTGCACAAGAGAAATCGGTCAAGACATCTTACATTTCAGCCAGAACTGGCCAAAATTCAAGTTCGACGTAGTCACCGCGTCCAGCAACCCACTCGCGCACTTGTCGACACTCTTCCCAGATTTTCCAGGGTCACAGTAAAATCGCAAAGAACTAATGATTCGTAACTTGCAGTAAGCCGTCATACACGCCGTCCCATTCCAAACGAAGTGACGTTTTACCATAACCGCACCAAAGTAGAGCAGACTGAACTAAATTTGTATCAGTAGATGCGTTCCAGCACTTTCGTGTTCCCTTTGGAAGACAGGATACCTTGAAAGGCTCGTCACAGATGGCTCCATCAAAGTCGGCTTCAACGCTGTTGACAGCTTTGCGAAAGGACGATTTTTCTTGTAATAAAAAGCCAATACCAATTTGCATGCAGTGCCCAGTGGTGAGTGTCGATATTTTTAAGGTGTGTTCAAGGTTGTCTTGCTTGGCTAGATTTCTGAAAAAAATTGCGACCTTACGTTTTGTTATATTTGTCAGATAAATTACAATAACCATCTATCTTATTTCAGCCATACCTACCGATTTCTCAGTGATTGAGTCCGAGCCATGGAAAATTCTGAGCGCCGAAATTAGACACATAACTTCTGATTTATTTCACAAATAATTTATAAATTACTGACGAGAAGTGGGGGATGTAGTTTATTTTCAAGTTGAACATCACCCACATTTGATCGCAGCCTTTGCATTCAGATATAATTTCCAGTCAGCCTCTTTCGAGAAGAAGCACTAGACTCAAGTTTCGTTCTCATTAGAACCCGTCGGTAGTGCATATCCTTACCACGGCCGGGATTTGAACTCCGACCATTCGGGGCAACCGTTTTGACTACTGCGTCACTGACTCAACATTAGGTACGACCGAATTATCACATCTGAACGCTCAACCACATTCGCTTGTGAACAGTGATCAGGCTGCCCGATCGTCTTGAGAGGGGACACAGTAACTGTTCTGTTAACTCCAATCGATAACCCCGCAATGACTACTTCCGAGGCAGGCCGAGATCTTTGATCTCATTAAACATAAAAAGATATATTCGAAACAGTGAGTTCAAAAGGAGCTCACTGGAAAGTCTATCTGAATGCAAAGGCTGTGATCAAATGTGGGTGATGTTCAACTTGAAAATAAACCGAATTCCCGATTACTCATCAGTAATCTAAAATATCGCCCTGCAGGTCTGATGAGATCAGTGATCTCGGTCTGCCTCGGAAGTAGTCATTGCGGGGTTATCGATTGGAGTTAACAGAACAGTTACTGTGTCCCCTCTCAAGACGATCGGGCAGCCTGATCACTGTTCACAAGCGAATGTGGTTGAGCGTTCAGATGTGATAATTCGGTCGTACCTAATGTTGAGTCAGTGACGCAGTAGTCAAAACGGTTGCCCCGAATGGTCGGAGTTCAAATCCCGGCCGTGGTAAGGATATGCACTACCGACGGGTTCTAATGAGAACGAAACTTGAGTCTAGTGCTTCTTCTCGAAAGAGGCTGACTGGAAATTATATCTGAATGCGAAGGCTGCGATCAAATGTGGGTGATGTTCAACTTGAAAATGAACCAAACTCCCCACTACTCATCAGTAACTCATGAAAAGTGTCATTTTCTGACCCACGGAATTCCGTCGTACTACGGAAATATATGCGAAAGTATATGCGTTCCCCCCTCGCCCACATCATGAAAAAATTTTCTGCACTTTTTTCGGGACTATTCACATGGAATAATGGTCAAATTCTTCGCCAATACATTCTCTCCATCCTCCAAACACCGTTTATTTGGCACGACCTTGAGCATCAGGCCAGCGATCACCTTGTGGAGTCCAAATTGATGTAACAAATCAATTATTTTATCGAATCGTACAGACCCCAAGCACTATCTTCTCAGAACCATGAAGCTCAAAGTTTCCTGCCTAGACTTGAATTTTCCCTCCATATAATGCCTAGTTTTGTCTGTTTTGTCGCTCTACTCACATAGCTGACTCGTTGTACAATTTTCATATTTGGTGTTCAGTTACGTATATGCTGAAAATCACTGCGTTGATCACGCTCTCCTGAGTGTGTTTCTCACAAATGCGTCGAGAAATATGCCGTCATTATCATTATTACATTCTTACTGGTTACCATTCGTTCCGTTGGACTCAACTCCGCCTCAACCTCCATTTTGTTGAGCAATGCCCAGTTATATATTTTCTTGTACTGGTGCATTCCTTGTTTACTTTTTGAGTAGTCTTCGTACTCGAGTTGGGGAATTTGATTATCTGCATCTTCATTTCGTTGGTACTCCATTAACTACAGTTTTTATTGGAGCTTTCACCGCGACTCTTTCGAAGAAGAACTAACTTCTCTGTTCGTTCGGTCACAAGATTAGGTGCAACTAGGTGCGAATTTCAACCTTCATGGAAATACACTATACCAAACTTAGTGCATTCGTTCAGTGTATCAACCTAGCCGATATTCGCGAATTTGGCTTCGAACAAAGTTTCCCATAGCTTCGCCCACTGAATCGTGACACACCAATGCTTACCTTTGCTCTAAGCCGGATATGGGGGATATTTTTCTTTCCCAAGCAGGCAGAACAGAAGACAAGGATAATGGAGCGGCTCTCCATATTCATGCTTCATTGCAAATTTTACAGCATGACGACCATATACTCAATGTTATTTCTGGAGAATTCTGGCCTTCGGTTCGTTTGACTAAAGCTGATCGTTGCTTAGCGACGTTACTCACCGTCCTCTTGCTCCGGGCCGGACTGTAAACGAAACACCTTTGGGTAGATTAAGGTTTCTGACATCCATAATTTTCTCCCCATATCCCCCTGATTTCGGCTGTAGTCCTCCAGAATTACGATGCTGGTTTTTTATAAACGAGACTAGTGAACCTTATGCCAGCGCGCCTTCAATAATATATATATTTCTAAATGCATATGTGAGAAGCACGCTGGGTTATGCGCAATCACTGCAGATATTTTCAAACAATACAAAAACGAAGAAGTACTTAATAGCATAAACGTGAAGCCTGTCGTCAAGAAGGACGTGGTCAAAAAGCTAATGACTGTAGTTTATGAAACTTTGACGCACGCAACAGAGAAAGGGATGGTTAGCTCGCTTCACAGGTTGAGTCTCCAAAAAAATAGGATATTACACTAATTTACTTTTTACAAGTTTGTGGAGTGGGTTTTTTTTATCTAGTTCGAGGTCACTCCTGGGAGAATGCCTAGGCGCATCTTTGAAGTGTCTCGTCATTAGAGGATAAAACTGGTGTCCCGAAAATGTCAAGATAGAACGGCTTTGGCGAGACAAGGCGAGAAAATCCCAAAATCCAGCAAACAATTGGGCAGATTCCAACGCAGGATTTTGTCGATTCCACGAAAAACGTCAAAAAGTTGAACATTTCGCGAACCGTTCACCTAAGACTAAGTTCCATGCGCCCATCCGTCATAGAAAAGTTTCCTCGCTCATTGGATAATGTGGGGATCGGAAAGGAAAATGTAATTTCACGTTAGATGAGGAAATGTTCCGTTATAACATTTATTATGACAAACAATGTGCTAGAGGAATTTTCTGAGAAAGAACTCATATGATATTATTGTTTTTGTTATGATTATTAGAATGTATAACCCTATCTACTGTTTGTTGTGGCATTTTGCTAT